>KV008315.1:22863-41128 GCA_001598015.1 Dorcoceras hygrometricum
CGAGGCGACGTTGCGACGGCTGTTTTGACTTCTAGGGTTTGTTTCGGGCCTGTCCCGGATGGCCCGAGGGGTTTTCGGGCCAATATTTGATATTGGGCCATTTTTGTCGGACCAAAATTAATTTTTGGAATTTTTGAGATTTTGGGCCTAAAATTGTTTTAAGCCCAATTTGATGCAATTAAATTGACAAAATAAGATTTTACTTATAAAATATGATTTTGTCGGAAAATTATCAAATTTAATTTGATTATTTTATTTATGTCAATTATTTGAATTGATTGTATGTTTGGGATGATCGAGAGCCGTGCCCAATGTGTTAGGTGTATGCTAGGTTTTATAAATTTTGGTTGAAATATTGTTGATATCTATTTCTAAGTGGGCCTGGTTTATGGCCCGTTCCCACCGTTTAAAATTGTATCCCTACTTGTCATGGCTATTTAAATGTAAATATTAGACTTAGTGGGAGGACATATTTGAAGATGGTGGAGATGTTGATCAAAGATATTGAAGACCGAAGATTTGTAAAACTGGAAGCTAATGTAATAAGATTGCATTTGCATACTGCATTTCACCTAGGACTGGACCTAGATCCGTGCTTGGCAACCACGGATCGCATAGCTCTCGCTATCGATCATCCCAATTATATATATGCAATATATATCTGTTGAATCCGCGTTTTTAAATGTGATTTAAAATTATTGAGACCTAATTTCAAAATTAAAATCACTCATTTTAAATTTGATTTAAAATTTATATCAAGATTAAATGTTTATTCGATAAACTAAGGGAATTTAAATTTGTTTAAATTTTCCTACCTTCCATCAACAATGGGTGTACGTCGATTCTACCCGTATACATGGCCCGGCTCATATTATTGAGGGGGTTATGTATGCCGGAAAGCTGTACACGCCATTGACACTTGCTGGGAGTCGGTTGGAACTCCCTTTAACGTTGGCTCATATTATTGGGGACGTTAAGGGGACCGTCCATCACGACTCAACATTGATGGGTCATCTTGACACGTGATAGTAATCGACGTCATTTTATTGGGCCTTTACTGGACGTGAGGTAAATACATGGAGGTTGCACCTGTTGCAATTGACTCTACCTTTTGAGGGTCATGGTTGACTGATATTATTCGGGACCATGATTTCTTGATTGGACTCTGTGTACCCACTAAGGAAACTTGCTTTCTCGATTTCATTAGAGGGTGGTGAAATAGTTAAAATAGTGGAAGGGTAATTCATAAAACTAAATGACCTTGTTTTATGTCTTAGCGTTTTTCATAAATATTCTGTAATGCATGTCTGTCTTTCTTTTCAGTATAAACTGCTATTACAATGTATTCAATCAAAAATCCACTTGCTGCTATACTGGATAGCAACAAGTTCACTGGTTTGAACTACCAAGATTGGCTTCGAAACCTCAAATTGTTTTGGCTTCGGAGAAACTTCTCTACACGCTAGAGAAGACACCCCCGAAGGAAGCCCCTGCTGATGCCAGTCTTGAGGAGCTGGCAAAGCTGGACAAATGGTGGTACGACGAGCTTAAGGCACGGTGCTATGTGATAGCATCGATGTCAAACGAAATGCAGGGGCGTTTTGAGAAGACGGTGTATGCTGCTGACATACACCTTCATCTCAAGGAGTTGTATGGGGAGAACTCTCGGACTGAGAGGTTCACTACTGTCAAGGAGCTCATGACGAGCCGCATGCGCGATGGGACTTCGGTCCGCGAGCATGGGGTTCGTATGATTGGGCTCATTGAGAAGCTAGTGGGCCTTGATATCACACTTCCATATGAGCTGTCTGTGGATCTGCTTCTCCTCTCTCTCCCTGCTGCATTCGACCCCTTTGTGGTCAACTTTAACATGAACAAGCTGGAAGCCACCCTTGAAGAGGTGGTGAACATGCTTGTCGTGTTCGAGGGGACCATAAAGAAGGACAAGCCCGTCCTCCTTATGGGCTCTTCTTCCTCTGCGAAGAAGGGACCCAAACGCAAGGGCAAGAAGCGATCTGCCACTGCGAAGGAGGAAAATCCCGCCAAGAAGCCGAAGGCAAGGACTTCTAAGCCAAATAAATCTGAGGATGTTTGCCACCACTGCCACAAGCCTGGGCACTGGAGGAGGAACTGCAAGGAGTACCTCGAGCAGTTGCGAACTACTAAAGGTATGTTCTGTATTGAAATAAATATGTCTCTTAATTCGACTTCTTGGGTACTTGATACAGGATGTGAATCTCATATTTGCAATGATTTGCAGGTAATGACAAGAAGCCGACGTCTTAGAGAGGGTGAGACCCACTTGAGGCTTGGAAACGGAGCAAGGGTTGCTGCTGTAGCTATAGGAGATGTTTATTTATTTCTGTCTTCAAATTTTAAGTTGTTATTGAGAAACGTTTTATTGTTCCCGAATCAATAAAGAACATTATTTCTGTTTCTATGATTGATAGTGATGGATATTCTTGTCATTTTGCCAATTCGATTTGCAATATATACAAGAATGAATGTTTGATTGGAATTGGGGAACGCGAAAACGATCTATACACCTTAAAATTAAATGAAGTTCCAACTCGCGATGTGGAAACACATACAACAACTATTAAAAGGAAAAACGATAGCTTGAACCCGACACAACTTTGGCACGCTAGGCTAGGTCATGTTTCCTTGAATAGGATGAACAAGTTGGTTAGGAGTGACATGTTTGATATATCTGACATTAACTCTCAAATCGATCAAAACCGGGCCCGATATCGCATACCGGCCCGAAAACTTCACGGGCTGCCCGGGACAGGCCCGAACCAAACCCTAGAAGAATTCAGACCAGCCATCATGACATCGCCGGAGACGCCGGAGACTCGCCGGAGCGGCGGCCGGCCGGCGGCGGCTCCGCCACGAAAATTGCGCGCAGCGCAAAGCGCACGCTCGGCCGCAACATCGCGCGTGTGTCGCGCAACCAGCCCCATCGTGCGCAGCGGCCAGCACCAACGCATCGCCCAGCCTCCATCGCGACATAGCGCCTAGCGAGTCTCAGCAGCGGCCGGCCAACATAGGCGCAACCGCACGGCCAGCACGCGGCTGTGATGCGCGACAGGCACGCATCACGTGCGCCATCCAACGCCAGCGTTCAGCGGCGCACAACTACTTGCAATCCTCGGCCGGCCATGTGCGACAGTCGCACGTGAAGCAACGGCCATGGACTGGCAGCCATGCGCAACAAGTGCGCAAGCTATCGCGCGGCTGCGCGCGCGCTTGTGTGCGCACGACGGCGCCGCAGCACGCTGCGGCGGCCGGAAGTTCCAAAAATTTTGTTGATAGATCCGATCTGAAATTCAAGGGTCAGATACAATTATGGCAATTCGTATGATCAGATCCAAAAAACACTGGCTCTGATACCACTGTTGGGGATCCCGGATCCGCCCCCCGATGAGGCAGCGGAAGAACAAAGAAATACAGCCGGGAGACGATCAATACGAAGAAATACAATAACAGTTATTGACATGCTTAGGGCGTTCAAAACGAATACCTTGCTGGCACTTGTGCCTGGCTCCAACCGGAATTACAAGAACCCGGCTCTTCTCGGTAGATTGCGGTAGATATCGCCAATCCGGTCCATGACCAGAACCAAGACTCCTTCATCAGGCTGCACTAGAAGCACTGACGAATTCTGCACGAACGGATTCTCCTCGAAAAACTAGGCCGGAACGATTTTCGGCGAAGTGGAGGCGGCGACGGGCGGCGCACGGCGGCGGCGGCGTTCGAGAGAGGAGGGGCGGCTATAGAGATTAGGATTAGGGTTCTTGGGAGTTGTGTCAATTTATGTTCCCTACCAATGAAACATGGTACTTTGCATCGCAGATACTAGTCTCGAACTCGGGCGGCCTTATCCTCATTTTGATGGCCCAATCGACTAGGAACACGTTTAGAATACACAGCGACTATTAGATGTGTTTCATGATAGCCGTCATACCCACTATCACATCTAACATACGCTTTAGTGCATTCTAGGTCTTTACTCAACGTAATTGTAAATCATTACACACATAATGAAAGTAAAGAACGCCATATAAGTAAATGCGAATATCATATATAAAGACTGTTTGTACAAGAGTCTATAAAACCCACACGCCACAAGTTGGCTAGTTGGGCATCTACTCTAACATTGTCTCACGTAATAAATTAATTTTATGTGGAATGAACACGATTCAGCAGCTGAACAATTTAATCAAAAACGTGAAAGTAAAAGCAGTAAGGACAAGTAAGTTGTTTCTGGAAGTTCGGAGCAATCTCTCCTACGTCTCCCCTTCTTCCACAGCGGGAAGGATTTCACTAGAAGGCTTTGATTTATACAACTCTTGTACAAACCCACTCTCGTGACCCTCAGCCAAGAGAACTCATAGCAACAAACGACACATAGACCCGCAGCCTGATTCGTTACTACAAGCACTTCAGTACTAGCTGTTTAGCTATCTTACGACACAAAGACCCTCAGCCTGGTTCGTTAGTACAACTGTTAAAGCTCTCAGCTGGTTGTGCTACTCTAGCACTCAGACACTCTCTGTTTATGATTTTACAAATCGAGTTCAAGTCTACAGAATGAGTGTAGAAGAGTTGGTGACACAAGGAATATGTATGATATGTGCCTGTGTCGCTTATCGAGCTGGTTCAAGGATGAACTTATGCTTTTGTGAAGGACTTAAATAACTTCTGTACGCTCGAATGATCTTGTATGGATCTGTAGCTCTTCACAGCTTCTCTTCTCTTCTATATATATATACTCTTTGGATGTAACGGTAATAAATGTTACTAGTAGACACATAGAATACATCCAAGTAGAAATATCTGCGGCGCCAGAAATGCTTGTACCATGAAGGTATAGCTTTATTAAATGCATTTCCATTTTTGGTAAGTCTGCGCCGTCTTCAGTCTGTTGTGATGTCCCTGCATATCTGGTTTTAGCTTGAATGGTTTCAACGACTATAAATCATGGCAGAGACGTCAACTAGATAGCTTCAGATAGTACAGTACTTTAGTCATTCCAAATTTCAAATTCATTATGTCGTTCTGTACCCAGCTGATTTTTCTTTTCCATGTATCGAGCTGATAGACCTCTTCTGACTTCTGAACTGGTTTCTGCACTTCTCACCGTCCAGCTAGTCTGTACTGGATCATCAGGCTGGTTTGACTTTGACCTCAATACTTCGAGCTGATTTCTCTGTTGATCATGGTAGACTTTGATGCTTTGGTTTGAATGATTTCTTTTACAAGTTCTTTTTCTTATTAATATTTCATCACCAAAACATCTGAGTTTTATCCCAACAATTTCCCCTTTTTGGTGATGCCAAAACCCTGATCGTAAAAGATAATCAATAACGATCAACCATAAATTCATAATTCGTTCACCAAAATATAATGTAAGCTCAAAATCAGTTTGTTTTAACAGATTTATCCTCTATGGCTTAAAAACATTTTGAGTATCTGTATCTGTTGCTGGGATCTCCTGGATCATCACTTCTTCCTCTTTGTGAACTCGATCCTCCTCTGTTAGAGTAGATGCCCAACTAGCCAACTTGTGGCGTGTGGATTCTCATTGACTCTTTGTAAAACGATCTTTATTTATGAAATTCGTATTGTTTTATGACATTCTTTATCTTCATTATTTTATAATATTAACAATTGTGTTGGATAAAGACCTAGAATGCACCATAGTGTATATTAGATGTGATAGTGGATATGATGGCTATCATAAAACACATCTAATAGTCACGGTGTATTCTGAACTCGTTCCTAGTCGATTGGGCCATCAAAATGAGGATAAGGCCGCCCGAGCTTGAGACTAGCATCTGCGATGTGAAGTACCATGTTTCATTGGTAGGGAACAATGTGATGTTCTGAGCATGCAGATGGATAGTGACCTGGTGATCTATCGAACTACCCTCGTTCGGACTTTTCAAGTGGTTACCATTTGTCGAGTGGATAAGTCCGATATCTTGGTTGTACAGATTAGCCCTCACTACTCGAAACGTCATTGAGACTCTACATGATAGGTGCCTCACTTTTACCTGTTTACCGACTCAGTTGGGGTCATTAGGTGGCAGGGATTGGGTGAGGTCCCGATGCATGTAGGAGTCGATGCTTCGGTGTCGAGGATTCACCGCTCGCCTTTGTGTGTGGATATCCTACGCTATCTGAGGAGATAATAGGTTGATCTGATCGGGATATATGTGTTGAAAGGACCGTACTGTACGCTAACCATGACCAACTGGTTCTTGCAGGCACTATCAGTGATACCTAGGGGATCATGGGGCGATGTTGCTAGGCGCTTTACCATGATCCGATGGGCTAGTCCGAAAATGTAGTTTCGGAGTCACACATGTTGTGGGCCCACGGCTAGCTGTATCCCTGAACCATTGAGGGTCACACAAGTACTGGTTTCACGATTCCCGCACGGTACTGAGCTTAATTTGTTGAGCATAGGATGATGAAGGATGGAAGTGCGACTTCCTAAAAGTCAACAGGGGTCAAAATGCAATTTCCCCAAAGTTTGGGCTAGTTTGACTATCCTTGAAACTTGGAGGGGCTAAACTGCAATTTTGGACTAGTTGGTCTGAAAAATTGTTTTCGCATCATAATACTCAGTTTTTGTAAACTGTGTAGATCGGTCCGATCTGATCGTCGATCGGATTATGATGAAGCCATGATGATAGACTTGAACCGAATGTTCATATGGACCTGGGCCCGCCCCAGGCCCATTGGGCTGGTCCAAGCCCATCACATGTCTATATATATATGTGCTAGGCTATGGTTACTAGACAACACTCTACACTCCAAACCCTAGAGCACTATCCACCCCTCTCCCTCCATTCTCCCTCACGGCCGCCGCCCACCTTGCGCCGCCGCCCGTCGGCCGGCGCCTGCCGCCGTCCGTTGCCGTCGTGGTTGGACTTGTTCCAAACACCTCGACGAGGAGATTCCGTCCGTGATAAATTCGTCACGTTTTCTAGTGCAGACTGAC
This sequence comes from Dorcoceras hygrometricum, assembly GCA_001598015.1. NCBI lineage: Eukaryota > Viridiplantae > Streptophyta > Magnoliopsida > Lamiales > Gesneriaceae > Dorcoceras > Dorcoceras hygrometricum. The sequence goes on from KV008315.1 coordinate 29,876, forward strand.
GAAGGAGTCGTGATTCCAGTCGTAGATCGGATTAGGAGAACGACAACCGCCAACCGTTGAAGTGCCAATTTCCTCGTGAAATTGGTCGGATCCAGGCGCCTAGACGCCAGCAAGGTACCAAATCTAAACACCCTATGGATGTTTATTGTTGATTTATGTTATGTATTGACCGTTTCCGGTGCAAATTTTTATATCTTCCGCTGTGCCCCGGGAACGGGATCCGGATCCGCCGCTGCACCAACAGAAGTCTGGTCGGGGAAGCACACCTCGGGGTTACAGGTCAAGCCTTCCCCCGCAAGGGAAAAAATCCCCCCAGTCCCGGGGCTTTATTAAGATGATATCGGAAGGATCCACCGATGGAGACTCCAATCGAGCAAGGAAAGCTAGATCTCGGTGCACGGAGACCATGGAGATAAAAAAGGGGCACTCATGGCCCACCCTCTCTTTTGGACCTGAAGATCTGCCGGTAGACGTTGAAACACATAATGATGCTCTGGTCATCCGAGCAATGATCCCGAATTATGAAGTGGCCCGTATATTTGTTGACTCGGGAAGCTCAGTTAATGTATTTTTCAAAGGGGTTGTAGACCAGATGGATTTGGGAGAGTATCGCATGGAATCCGTACATACACCACCATTTGAGTTCACTGGACATTCCTTGAAATCGGTAGGGATAGTTCATCTACCTCTTTTGTTGGGAACGGGAAAACAGAGGAAGACCAGAGTTCTGGAGTTTACGGTAGTAGACGCACCCTGTTCCTATAATGTCATCTTAGGGAGACCGGCCATGGCTGCTTTCATGGCAGTAGCCTCGGCTTTGTATCAGAAGATTAATTCCCAGTGGGGGATAGTCGTGGGTGAAGTAGTGTCAGATCGAAGAATGGCAAGAAATGTACGTGGAAGAGGTTAAAGTTGAGCAAAAAGTTGCCAAAGCTAGGGATCACGAAATCTCAGGCCGAAGCGCGCATCGTGCGCACTGTAGCTACGCGCAGCGTTCGTCACCAACGTGCGTAGCGTGCGCTATCATGCCCACTATAGATGCGCACAGCGCCCGCGCGCTGGCCCGGCGGGCGTTGCGCCCGCTGGCCGGCCATCGTGCGCGAATGTCGTGCAGGGTGTTGCGCGGCGCCTGCCACCCACCTGGGAGCGCACTGCACGCAGGTGGCCGCCCCCGTGCGCACGTGTTGCGCACAGGGGCGCACGCGGCGTGCGGCGCTGTGCCGCACGCTGTGCAGGCGGCGGTGCGCCACCGTGCGGTGACTCCGAGGCGGCGTTGCGACGACTGTTTTGACTTCTAGGGTTTGTTTCGGGCCTGTCCCGTACGGTCCGAGGGGTTTTCGTGCCAATATTTGATATTGGGCCATTTTGTCGGACCAAAATTAATTTTTGGAATTTTTGAGATTTTGGGCCTAAAATTGTTTTAAGCCCAATTTGATGCAATGAAATTGACAAAATAAGATTTTACTTATAAAATATGATTTTATATTTAAAATATGATTTTTTTGGAAAATTATCAAATTTGATTTGATTATTTTATTTATGTCAATTGTTTGAATTGATTGTATGTTTGGGATGATCGAGAGCCGTGCCCAATGTGTTAGGTGTATGCTAGGTTTTACAAATTTTGGTTGAAATATTGTTGATATCTATTTCTAAGTGGGCCTGGTTTATGGCCCGTTCCACCCCTTTAAAATTGTATCCCTACTTGTCATGGCTATTTAAATGTAAATATTAAACTTAGTGGGAGGACATATTTGAAGATGGTGGAGATGATGATCAAAGATATTGAAGACCGAAGATTTGTAAAACTGGAAGCTAATGTAATAGGATTGCATTTTCATACTGCATTTCACCTAGGACTGGACCTAGATCCGTGCTTGGCAATCACGGATCGCATAGCTCTCGCTATCGATCATCCTAATTATATATATGCGATATATATCTGTTGAATCCGCGTTTTTAAATGTGATTTAAATTATTGATACCTAATTTCAAAATTAAAATCCCTCATGTTAAATTTGATTTAAAAATTTATATCAAGATTAAAAGTTTATTCGATAAACTAAGGGAATTTAAATATTGTTTAAAATTTCCTACCTTCCATCAACAATGGGTGTACGTCGATGCTACCCGTATACATGGCCCGACTCATATTATTGAGGGGGTTATGCATGCCGAAAAGCTGTACACGCCATTGACACTTGCTGGGAGTCGGTTGGAACTCCCTTTAACGTTGGCTCATATTATTGGGGACGTTAAGGGGACCGTCCATCACGACTCAACATTGACGGGTCATCTTGACACGTGATAGTAATCGGCGTCATATTATTGGGCCCTTACTGGACGTGAGGTAAATACATGGAGGTTGTAACTGTTGCAATTGGACTCTACCTTTTGAGAGTCATGGTTGGCTGATATTATTCGGGACCATGATTTATTGATTGGACTCTGTGTACCCACTAAGGAAACTTGCTTTCTCGATTTCATTAGAGGGTGGTGAAATCCTTAAAATAGTGGGATGGTAATTCATAACACTAAATGACCTTGTTTTATGTCTTAGCGTTTTTCATAAATAGTCTGTAATGCATGTCTGTCTTTCTTTTCAGTATAAACTGCTATTACAATGTTTTCAATAAAAAATCTACTTGCTGCTATACTGGATAGCAACAAGTTCATTGGTTTGAACTACTAAGATTGGCTTCGAAACCTCAAAATTGTTTTGGCTTCGGAGAAACTTCTCTACACGCTAGAGAAGACTCCTCCGAAGGAAGCCCCTGCCGATGCCAGTCCTAAGGAACTGGCAAAGCTGGACAAATGGTGGGACGACGAGCTTAAGGCACGGTGCTATGTGATAGCATCGATGTCCAACAAAATGCAGCGGCGCTTTGAGAAGACGGAGTATGCTGCTGGCATACAACTTCATCTCAAGGAGCTGTATGGGGAGAACTCTCGGACTGAGAGGTTCACTACTATCAAGGAGCTCATGACGAGCCGCATGCACGATGGGAATTTGGTCCGTGAGCATGGGGTTCGTATGATTGGACTCATTGAGAAGTTAGTGAGCCTTGATATCACGCTTCCACATGAGCTGTCTGTGGATCTGCTTCTCCTCTCACTCCCTGCTGAATTCGACCCCTTTGTGGTCAACTTTCACATGAACAAGCTGGAAGCCACCCTTGAAGAGGTGGTGAACATGCTTGTCGTGTTTGAGGGGACCATAAAGAAGGACAAGCCCGTCCTTCTTATGGGCTCTTCTTCCTCTGCGAAGAAGGGGCCCAAACGCAAGGGTAAGAAACGTTCTGCCCCTGCGAAGGAGGAAAAGCCCGCCAAGAAGCCCAAGGCAAGGACTTCAAAGCCAAACAAATCTAAGGATGCTTGCCACCACTGTCATAAGCCTGGACATTGGAGGAGGAACTGTAAAGGAGTACCTCGAGCAGTTGCGAACTGCGAAAGGTATGTTCTACATTGAAATAAATATGTCTCTTAATTCGACTTCTTGGGTACTTGATACCGGATGTGGATCTCATATCTGCAATGATTTGCAGGTGATGACAAGAAGCCGACGTCTTAGAGAGGGTGAGACCCACTTGAGGCTTGGCAATGGAGCAAGAGAGGGTGAGACCCACTTGAGGCTTGGCAATGGAGCAAGAGAGGGTGAGACCCACTTGAGGCTTGGCAATGGAGCAAGAGAGGGTGAGACCCACTTGAGGCTTGGCAATGGAGCAATGGAAACACATACAACAACTATTAAAAGAAAAAACGATAGCTTGAACCCATCACAACTTTGGCACGCTAGGCTAGGTCATGTTTCCTTGAGTAGGATGAACAAGTTGGTTAGGAGTGACATGTTTGATATATCTGATATTAACTCCCTACCGACTTGTGAGTCTTGTCTCAAGGGAAAAATGACTAAACAACCCTTCACGGGAAAGCCTGAACGTGCTCAAGGCCTATTGGATTTTGTTAGGATCAAGCGCTTACCACTAGGCCAAAAGCTATAGCTGTTAGCCAAGGTGCAACTTTATTTCCTTATAATGTGGCAGCGCAGAGTGCACCTATTATGTGCGTTAGGGTTGGGCTGTTAGGCCCATGAGTCCGGGGAGGTGCGTGTCTAACTGCTGGTGCTGTCTCAATTCCCTTAGAGATCAGTCTAACCCTTCCCCTACCGCCGACCCTATCCCCAGCAGAGATAGTATTACCCGTTAAGATCTGGCATCACACTTTTACAGCCCACATGGCCAACTAGATCAAGCGGCGCAACGTCAGCAGCTTGACGTACGAGAACTTCCCAGGAGGTCACCCATCCCAGTACTGTTCTCATCCTTGCACGCTTAACTCAACAGATTTGATCCACACTGATGTGTGTGGCCCACTTAGCATTGGTACTAAGTACGGTCACACATACTTCATCACCTTTACCGATGATCACTCTAGGTATGGGTACTTGTACTTAATGAAGCACAAGTCTGAATCCTTTGAAAAGTTCAAAGAATTCAAGGCTGAAGTAGAAAATCAGTTAGGGAAAAGTATCAAGACACTTCGATCCGATCGGAGTGGAGAATACTTAAGTACCGAATTTCAAGACTATCTTAAATAGAATGAGATTCTCTCACAGTGGACCCCTCCGACCACACCACAACTCAATGGTGTAGCGGAGCGTCGTAATCGAACCTTGATGGACATGGTTCGATCTATGATGAGTTTCACTGAGCTTCCTACCTCGATTTGGGGCTATGCACTCGAAACGGAGTAATGTTGTTGAACAACGTCCACACCAAGGGGGTGGATAAAACTCCATATGAGATATGAATGGGCAAGCCACCCAACTACTCATACATGAGGATTTGGGGATGTCCTGCTTACGTGAAGCAGACAGTGGGAGATAAGCTGGATAATAGATCCATCTTATGTTACTTCATTGGGTATCCAAAGAATTCGGTTGGATACTGATTCTACTATCCAAATGAAACAAAAGTGTTTATTTCTAGAAATGCCACCTTTCTAGAAAAGGAGTTTCTACTTGATATAAAAGGCAAGATAGTAGAACTCGAAGAGGTTCGAGAACCATTTGAAGTACCAAGTGAATCTCCCGCACCACAAGAGCCAATACCAGAAATGGTCGCACCTAGGAGATCTGAAAGGGTTCCTAGGGCTCCTGTTAGATATGGTTTCCTCCTTGAAGATGATCAAAGTGATCAAACTATTGGATGCGATCCAAGAACTTTCAAGGAGGCAATTTCTGATGCTGATTCTAATCTGTGGCTTGAAGCAATGCAGTCTGAGATTGACTCGATGCATTCAAACCAAGTTTGGACTCTTGTTGATCCTCCCGAAGGAATAGTTCCTATTGGGTGGAAATGGATATACAAGAGAAAACTTGGGCCTGATGTTAAGGTACTGACCTACAAGGCACGACTGGTCGCGAAAGGTTACACTCAAAGGCAAGGTGTTGACTATGATGAAACCTTTTCACCAGTCGCAATGTTCAAGTCAATTAGAATCCTACTGGCCATAGCCGCATGATACGACTATGAGATATGGCAAATGGATGTGAAAAATGCGTTCCTTAATGGAAACATTAAGGAAGAGATCTATATGACGCAGCCTGAGTGTTTCACATCTGTAGGAAGTGAGCATAAAGTATGCAAACTTCAGAGATCGATCTACGGTCTCAAACAAGCATCAAGAAGTTGGAACCTAAGATTCGATGAAACAATTAAGGAATTTGGTTTCATCAAGAATCCCGAGGAGCCATGTGTGTATAAGAAGGTAGTTAAAAATGTTGTGACATTCCTTATACTTTATGTTGATGACATTCTACTCATTGGGAATGATGTAGGAATGTTGCAGTCAACTAAAGTGTGGTTGTCTAGTAGATTCTCGATGAAGGACATGGGTGAAGTATCCTATATTCTAGGAATACAGATCTATAGAGATAGATCAAAAAGGATGCTCGGACTCACCCAAGCCACCTACATCGATACCATACTTAAGCGGTTCTCTATGAAAGAGTCCAAGAGAGGACACCTACCTATGTGCCACGGGGTCACTCTATCTAAGTCTATGGGTCCAAAGACTGATGAGGAGATAGAGAGTATGACACGTGTGCCATATGCCTGGGCAATAGTTAGTATATGTATGGCATGATCTCAACTAGACCGGATGTCGCATATGCTCTGAGTGTCACGAGCCGCTACCAAGCCAACCCCGGACAAATGCATTGGAAGGCTGTGAAAGATATTCTTAAGTACTTACGAAGGACTAAGAATATGTTCATGGTCTATGGGGGTGGTGAACTGAAAATGGAAGGCTACACTGATTCTAGCTTTCAATGTGATGTGGATGATTCGAAGTCAACCTCTGGATTTGTATTCATGCTAAATGGTGATGCTGTCTCTTGGAAGAGTTCCAAGCAAGACACCATCGCAGATTCAACTACTGAGGCTGAATACATCGCAGCATCAGCTGCTGCTAAAGAGGCGGTTTGGATAAGGAATTTTGTCCAAGAGTTGGGTGTAATCCCTGAGGGAGTTGGTCCAGTCCCGGTGTAATGCGACAACACGGGTGCCGTTGCGTAAGCAAAGGAACCTAGGTCTCACCAAAGATCTTAGTATATGTATGGCATGATCTCAACTAGACCGGATGTCGCATATGCTCTGAGTGTCACGAGCCGCTACCAAGCCAACCCCGGCCAAATGCATTGGAAGGCTGTGAAAGATATTCTTAAGTACTTACGAAGGACTAAGAATATGTTCATGGTCTATGGGGGTGGTGAACTGAAAATGGAAGGCTACACTGATTCTAGCTTTCAATGTGATGTGGATGATTCGAAGTCAACCTCTGGATTTGTATTCATGCTCAATGGTGGTGCTGTCTCTTGGAAGAGTTCCAAGCAAGACACCATCGCAGATTCAACTACTGAGGCTGAATACATCGCAGCATCAGCTGCTGCTAAAGAGGCGGTTTGGATTAGGAATTTTGTCCAAGAGTTGGGTGTAATCCCTGAGGGAGTTGGTCCAGTCCCGGTGTAATGCGACAACACGGGTGCCGTTGCGTAAGCAAAGGAACCTAGGTCTCACCAAAGATCCAAACATATACTGAGGAAATACCACATAATCCGAGATATTGTGGCTAGAGGTGACATAGCAGTCGAGAGAGTCGCCTCTGCAGACAACATTGCTGATCCACTTACGAAGCCCTTGCCAGGACTGTTGTTTGAAAAACATCACGAAACAATGGGACTGCGTCTGATGAGTAGTTGGCTTTAGGGCAAGTGGGAGATTGTTAGAGTAGATGCCAAACTAGCCAACTTGTGGCGTGTGGGTTCTCATTGACTCTTTGTAAAACGATCTTTATTTATGAAATTCGTATTGTTTATAGCATTCTTTATCTTCATTATTTTATAATGTTAACAATTGTGTTGGATAAAGACCTAGAATGCACGATAGTGTATGTTAGATGTGATAGTGGATATGATTGTTGGGGATCCGGATCCGCCCCCCGGCAAGGCAGCGGAAGAACATAAAACAGGTGTCGGGAGACGATCAATACGAAAACAACAATTCATAATTGTCATACATAGGGCGTTTAAGCGGGTTACCTTGCTGGCACTTGTGCCTGGCTCCAACCGGTATTACAATAATCCGGCTCTTCTCGGTAGATTGCGGTAGTTTACGCCAATCCAGTCCACGACCAGATCCGAGACTCCTTCGTCAGGCTGTACTATAAGCACTGACGAGATCAGCACGAACGAATACTCCTCGAAAAACTAGGCCGGAACAATTTCCGGCGACGATCGGCGGCGGCGGCGGCGGCGCGTGGGAGGAGGCGACGGCGGCGGCGGCGGCGGCGGCTTATTCGAGTGAGGGAGGCGGCGTTGGTGCTTAGGGTTAGGTCAAGGCATTAATTGTCTTGTGAGTTGAGAGTTGTGTAATTATGAAGTCTAATAATCACAATTAAATAGAGTGTTGGACTTGGACCGGCCCAACGGGCCCGGGTCCAACAATGAACATTCAGTTCATTTCCACCACCGAGACTTCATCGTAACTCCGATCGCCGATCAGATCGGACTGATCGACTCAGTTTCCAAAACTGAATGTTATGATATGAAAAACAATTTTTCAGATCATCTAACCCTAAATTGCAAAATGACCGTTTTGCCCCTCAACAGCGGGAAACCCCGGTTTGACCCCTGTTGACTTTTAGGAAGTCGCACTTCCCGAAATCCTCTTCTCGTGCTCAACACATTGAGCTAAGTATCCGTGCGGGAATCTCGAATCCAGTACTTGTGTGACCCTCAATGGTTCAGGGATACAGCTAGCCGTGGGCCCACAACCATTGTGGCTCCGGAATCACAATTCCGGACCTGCCCAACGGATCATGGTAAAGCGTCTAGCAACATCGCCCCATGATCCCCTAGGTATCACTGATAGTGCCTGCAAGAACCAGTCGGTCGTGGTTAGCGTACAGTACGGTCCTTTCAATCCATATATCACGATCAGATCAACGACCATTGGTAAATCGAGAGTCGCTAGAGATCCGATAGCTATGCATACATCTTGGAGATCAAAATAGTGACATCGCGAGTGTAACTAGGTAAACACATTTACCTAAAACACTTCTAGTACTCTGGCCAGAGATTTATACACTATTATCCCCTCAGATAGCATAGGATATCCACGCATGTCTGCGAGCGGTGAATCCTCGACAACGATGCATCGACTCCTACATGCATCGGGGTCTCACCCAATCCCGACGCCTTATGACCCCAAGTGAGTCGACAAACGGGTCAATAAGAGACGCCTATCATGTAGAGTCTCAATGATGTTTCGAGTCGTGAGGACTAATCAGTACAACCAAGACCTCGGACTTATTCACTCGACAAATGGTAACCACTTGAAAACGTCCGAACGAGGGTAGTTCGATAGATCACCAGGTCACTATCTATCTGCATGCTCAGAACATCACAATGTTACCCTACCAATGAAACCATGGTAACTTCGCATCGCAGATAGGCTTCGTAAGTGGATCAGCAACGTTGTCCGCAGAGGCGACTCTCTCAACTGCTATGTCACCTCTAGCCACAATATCCCGGATTATGTGGTATTTCCTCAGTATGTGTTTGGATCTTTGGTGAGACCTAGTGTCAGGCCCCGTGCTAATTACTAACAATTAACACATAATAAGCGCATAAACACGGAAGCTTAAAATTTGGGCTTAAAAATTTTTGAAATACAATAGGCCTGAACTTCAAATCATACATTCAAAATAGCGATAACAAAATACGAGTTGACTCAAACTCCAACACAACAAGTATAAATCAAAATATAAATCCCCAATACATGATAACACGGGGCATCCCCTGGTTCCATACATATCATATATAGACTGGGACTCAGGGACGCGGGGATCGACCAGCTGAACTTCCGCTCGGCCCAGCTTGATTACCTAATGCTCCTGCAAATGGGTAACACAGACCCAACAACAAAAGCAAGAAAAGAAGTACGAGGTCAAGCCTCAGTACGAAGAGCTATCAAAGCAGATAAACATGCAACATGCTATAAATCAATGCTATGAATGCATGAGGGCTATCAAGAAATCGGATAGCTAGACCAGTCTATCAACTGGCAACTCAAAATCAAGCCTCAATACCACACGCAGCCAATCAGCCGGTGGAAATCATCGGGGCGTGATCATCGGGGCCCGTCAGCCCATCACAGCTCGGGAAAGAAAAGAAGTACGAGGTCAAGCCTCAGTACGAAGAGCTATCAAAGCAGATAAACATGCAACATGCTATAAATCAATGCTATGAATGCATGAGGGCTATCAAGAAATCGGATAGCTAGACCAGTCTATCAACTGGCAACTCAAAATCAAGCCTCAATACCACACGCAGCCAATCAAGATGAGGCCAATCCTGTCTCATCTTCTCTTCCACTTCCCAGGTTGCTTCTTCTCGACCATGCTTGCTCCATTGGACCATCACCAACGGAATTATCTTGTTCCTCAGCTGTTTCTCCTTCCTATCCAAGATCTGCACCGGATATTCAACATAACTCAAGGCAGAATCCAGCTCGACTTCGTCAGTTCTCAAAACGTGGGTCGGATCCGGCTCATATTTTCTCAACATGGACACATGAAACACGTCATGCATCGCGGCTAACTCCTCGGGCAGCCTCAATCTATAAGCCAATTGTCCAATACGCTCAATAATCTCAAAGGGACCAACGAATCTGGTAGCCAATTTGCCTTTAAATCTGAATCTCATCACGCTCTTGAAAGGAGAAATCCTGAGAAACACCCGATCGCCCACCTCAAACTCCAACGGTCGACGTCTTCTGTTCGCATAACTCGAGAAATCGGTTTTGGGCAGCTTTCATTCTACTCCGAATCAAGTCAATTTGATCCTTCATATGCTGAACAAACTCCGGTGTAGAAAGCTGTCTCTCGCCAACTTCTTCCCAACAAATCGAGGATCTGCACTTTCGACCATACAAAGCCTCAAACGGAGCCATCCCGATAGTCGCCTGTTAGCTGTTATTATATGAAAACTCAACTAAGGATAGCGAATCTTGCCAGCCACCACTGAAATCCATCACTACCGCTTGCAACATATCCTCTAAAGTCTGGATAGTCCGCTCAGACTGTCCGTCTGTCTGTGGGTGATAGGCTGTGCTCATCGCCAATCTCGAACCCATTGCTGCTTGCAGACTCTTCCAAAAGCGAGAAGTGAACCTCGGATCTCTGTCAGACACTATCGAAACCGGAACTCCATGCAATCTAACCACATGGTCGATGTATAGCTTCGCCATCTTCTTCATCGAACACCTCACATCATAGGGAATTAAATGGGCTGACTTCGAAAGTCTATCAATCACAACCCAAATCGCATCACATCCCCTACTCGAACGAGGTAGGTGAGTCACGAAATCCATGGCGATGTGCTCCCAATTCCATTGGGGCACCTCCAAACTCTGCAACAAACCACCAGGTCTCATTCTCTCGGCCTTGACCTGTTGGCAATTCAGACATCTAGCAACAAAAGCAGAAATGTCACTCTTCATACCTGTCCACCAATAGTGAGACTTCAAGGCATGGTACATCTTTCGCTCGCCTGGATGCACACTGTATCGACTACAATGTGCTTCATTCATGAGGGTCTCCTTCAAATCAATCAGGTTCGGAACTACTAATCTCCCTCTGAACCTCAAACATCCATCAGAAGCAACAGAGAAATCATCAGACTGACCCGAA
>KV008316.1:7604-21436 GCA_001598015.1 Dorcoceras hygrometricum
TCTCTTGGAAGAGTTCCAAGCAAGACATCATCGCGGATTCAACCACTGAGGCTGAGTGCATTGCAGCATCAGCTGCTGCTAAGGAGGCCGTTTGTATAAGGAATTTCGTCCAAGAGTTGGGCGTCATTCCTAATGGGGTTGGTCCAGTCCCGGTGTACTGCGACAACACGGGTGCCGTTGCGCAAGCAAAGGAGCCTAGGTCTCACCAAAGATCCAAACACATACTGAGGAAATACCACATAATCCGGGATATTGTGGCTAGAGGTGACATAGCAGTTGAGAGAGTCTCCTCTGCGGACAACGTTGCTGATCCACTTACGAAGCCCTTGCCTGGACCGTTGTTTGAAAAACATCGCGAAACAATGGGACTGTGTCTGATGAGTAGTTGGCTTTAGGGAAAGTGGGAGATTGTTAGAGTAGATGCCCAACTAGCCAACTTGTGGCGTGTGGGTTTATAGACTCTTGTATATGACAATCTTTATATATGATATTCGCATTTATTATATGGCGTTCTTTACTTTCATTGTGTGTATAATGATCTACAATTACGTTGAGTAAAGACCTAGAATGCACTAAAGTGTATGTTAGATGTGATAGTGGTTATGACGGCTATCATGAAACACATCTAATAGTCACTGTGTATTCTGAACATGTTCCTAGTCGATTGGGCCGTCAAAATGAGGATAAGGCCGCCCGAGTTCGAGACTAGTATCTGCGATGCGAAGTACCATGTTTCATTGGTAGGGAACATTGTGATGTTCTGAGCATGCAGATAGATAGTGACCAGGTGATCTATCGAACTACCCTCGTTCAGACTTTCCAAGTGGTTACCATTTGTCGAGTGGATAATTCCGAGGTCTTGGTTGTACTGATTAGTCCTCACGACTCGAAAATTCATTGAGACTCTACATGATAGGCGTCTCACTTTGACCCGTTTGCCGACTCACTTGGGGTCATAAGGCATCGGGATTGGGTGAGACCCCGATGCATGTAGGAGTCGATGCATCGTTGTCGAGGATCACCGCTCGCAGACATGCGTGGATATCCTATGATATCTGAAAGGGATAATAGTGTATAAATCTCTGGCCAGAGTACTAGAAGTGTTTTAGGTAAATGTGTTTACCTAGTTACACTCTTGATGTCACTATTCGATCTCCAAGATGTATGCATAGCTATCGGATCTATAGCGACTCTCGATTTACCAATGGTCGTTGATGTGATCGGGATATATGGATTGAAAGGACCGTACTGTACGCTAACCACGACCAACTGGTTCTTGCAATAACTATCAGTGATACCTAGGGGATCATGGGGCGATGTTGTTAGACGCTCTTACCATGATCCGTTGGGCAAGTCCGGGATTGTGATTCCGGAGCCACAATGGTTGTGGGCCCACGGCTAGCTGTATCCCTGAACCATTGAGGGTCACACAAGTACTGGATTCGAGATTACTGCACGGATACTCAGCTCAATATGTTGAGCATACGAAGAGGATTTTGGGAGTGCGACTTCCTAAAAAGTCAACATAGGTCAAATTGTGATTTGCCGACGTTTAGGGGCAAAACGGTCATTTTGCACTGGGGTTCTGAAAAATGGTTTTTCAGATCATAGTATTCAGTTTTGGAAACTGAGTCGATCGGTCCGATCTGATCGGCGATCGGAGTTATAATGAATTCTCGGTGATGAGGATGAACTGAATGTTCATCCGTTGGACCCGGGCCCGTTGGGCCGGTCCAAGTCCACCTTTAATTCTACTTAAGGTAGAATTAAGCCAAGACTTAACACACTTGTTACAACTCTAAACCTAACCCTAATCATAGCGCCGCCCCCTCTCTTCAAACTACCTCACGCCGCCGTCGTGCGCCGCCCGCCGCCGCCGCTCGCCGAACTTGCTCCGGCCAGTTTTTTGAGAATAATTCGTTGGCGATAAAATCCTTCAGCCTTCTAGTGCAGGCTGATTGGAGGGAGATCGATTCCGATCGTGGACCTGATTGACGGATCTACCGCCACCTACCGAGAAGAGCCGCATATATAATGGAGATAGCTGTGAGCAGCAAGGATGACGTCATCACAATCAGCAGATGAAGAAAGACCAGCAGTAGCACAAGCGCATATGATTCAGTAGATGTGAAGAGAAGCGCAAGAGATAAAGCGACGTCGTGCTAAAGAATCAGCAGATGAAGAAAGCAGCTGGAGCGCTAAGCGTTGATGTCATCAGCAGTGACATCACAATCAGCAGGAAGATCTATCAGCAGAGAGCTTCAACCAGTCGAGGGAATTTGGAGTTGGCGATTGCAAAACGATGTCGTTTACATAAGTTGATACGACAGCGTTTTTCCTTCGCGCTAAAGATTCAGCAGATGCTCTTTGCGTTGATATCCAGCAGTCGCAAGATACCAGCAGGAAGCTACAGTATATCCAGACGAGAGCTTCAGCGTTATATTCAATCAGTCGAGGATGCATAGCAAACGATGTCGTTTGAATAAGTTGGTACGACATCGTTTGATCTACCCAGTCATGGGAAGTCCAGTCGCAAGCATTTGGAACCAACGACTGGACAACCAGCTGCAAGCATATCGTTACAACCAGCTGGACATCCAGACACAAGCAATTTTCATCCAGTCGAGAGCTACAGTGGATCCAGTCGAAGGCTACAGCGCTTTTCATATCCAGTCGACATGGTATCCAGACGCAAGAAAATAAGAAGTAGCGAAGCGTGGCAACCAGGCGCAAAGTATCCAGTCGACAAAGAAACAGCTGTTGCGCGAAGTGTTGTGTCAAAGAATAAACAACAGCTGAGCGAACAGCTGTTGAACAATCTGTTGGAGAATATTCAGCCGTTCGACGCAATCAACGCTCAAGATGGAAAGAATCAATGGCTGAAATAGAGTCGTGCAATTGCTTCAATTCAAGGGAACAAGATTTGTACTATTCTGGGAAATAGTACAATTTACAGAGGAAGTCTGCACGGAAATGGAAAGACGACAATTTGGCCTTGACAAGCGCAGAAAAGATTTGAATCTACAGTCTAACGGCTTTATTTCGAACAGAGGCTATATATGCGAAGGCAACGCCATTGAAGAAGGTTGACGATGTTGGTGAGAGAGTTGGTGTAGCTGTGAGGCTGTCGCAGAAAACACATTGATTGCACAGTGCACCAGTAGAGGGAAAATGAACATAAAGACGAAGCAATCGACTGACATTAGAGAGGAGCTTTCACGAGAGTCGATTGCTGAGTTTTAATTAATTGAAGAAGGTTGACGATGTTGGTGAGAGAGTTGGTGTAGCTGTGAGGCTGTCGCAGAAAACACATTGATTGCACAGTGCACCAGTAGAGGGAAAATGAACATAAAGACGAAGCAATCGACTGACATTAGAGAGGAGCTTTCACGAGAGTCGATTGCTGAGTTTTAATTAGCTTGTTAGAGCATTTCCCTAGTGTGTGAGAAAAACAGAGAGTTTGAGCGATTCATTGTATCAAATCTCACACACAGAGATTCATTCACATTGTATTAGTGAATGAATCTCAAAACGTTTCAAACAGTTCCGTCCAAGCACGATGACGTTAAACTTGTGTATGTAGTTAGTCACACAGTTGCGGCTAGTGTGCATTGTTGAAGTCTATGAGTTCTCACAGCTGCTGGTTGTGGGATCGGGTCTGTACACAAGTTGTAAGATCAAATCTTCTAGTGGATCCTTCCGAGGTGGAAGAAGGGGAGATGTAGGACATTGAGGTCCGAACTTCCAGAAACAAATATGCTGTGTATCGGTCCATTTTTTTAAGCTTTCAGCATTGCATATTTACTTTAGCATCTTAGCATCGCATAACACTGCTCGCACTTACATTCAGCACGCACGCATACAGTTAGCACACTTGCACAAGTCTTGAACAGATTTATGTTGTACATAAATCTGTTTGAGTTGTTTTAAAATATAGGATTCAATTCTGGTATTTTCCGCATGATTTTTAAATCATACCAGATCTGTCTCCGGTGCTCTTCTGGTGAGTTTTTGTGTGTTCAAGAACATTGAGCTATTGCAGCTCCAAGCAGCGCTGAAAATTTTTAATCGCTCATTTTAAACAGCGGCTGCTAAGTTCCTTTGAAAAACAGGGACCAACATATATCAACCAGCTGGTTGGTGATCAGCTGGGAATGGAGCAAAGCTGGAGCCTCGAAGCAGCTCAAGAGAAGGAAAGAACAGAACAAGCTCAGCAGCAGACAAAAAGAGGCGCAGATGCAGAAGTTGCTCCAGAAGATCAGCTCGAAAATGAGAACAAAGAAGTTGGTGAGAAGAAGGAGAGAGCTCTGCAGGAGCTGATAAAGCAACCAGCTTGATAGAGAAACAAGCTGAGAAACCAGAACCAGACAAATCAATATGTTCAAACAAATCAGTTTGAACAATCAAACGAAGACCAAATTAATTGGTTCAAACTGATTTGTTTTGTCTTGTCCACATCAGGCACAAGAAAACAGAGCTCGAAGTGATCAAAGGCTGCAGAAGTACGGACGAAAAGAGCTCAATTCAAATAAAGCCTGAAACGAATTAAAAGCCAAAGGACACAAAGTACATATGCGTCAGAAGACTTTTCAGAACGGCTACAACTTTGTGTCCAACGGAAAAATCCAGGCAGAGGCTTTATATAAAGGCGCAATGGAACAGAAGAAGTATCATGTCATGGAAAATTGTTAACCTATCATGTCATGGAAAATTGTGTTCATTGCCCTTTGGTACGTTGCTCCCGCATTCTTCAACCCGAATGGCATCACTAGCCATTCAAATGTGTCAATAGCTCCCGGGCATCTAAATGGGGTTTTAGAAGTGTTATTTTTTGCTATATTGATTTGGTTATACCCCGAGAATCCATCCATTAAAGACAACACCTCGTGTCCAGTCACTGAATCAATATATCTTCTACAAGCATGACATATATGTCTTTAAGAGTTGCACAATTCAAGTCACAAAACTCAATGCATATTCTGATCTTGCCATTCTTTTTCGTTACTGGTACAACTTTGTACAGCCACTCGATGTACCTGATTGGCCTTATGAACTTGGCTCTCAGTAATTTTCTTTTTTCTCCTTCAATTTTTAATTCTATCTCCATGGAAATTCGCCTGGAAGGTTTTTTGAATGGTTTGAATCCTTCTTTGATTGAGAGTTTGTGTTCCACTAAGCTCCGACCTAGTCTTGACTTATCATAGTATGTCCAGGAAAACAATATTTAAAATCTTTCAACACCTCTAACAAATCTCTTTTAATCTCATCTTCCAACAATCCACTGACGAATATTATCTTCGGGTTATTTGGACTCCCGAAATCTATTTCCTCCAATGGATCTGTGCTTCATGTGCACCATCCTCCATTTGAGATGGCGCCATTATTATCTCATCTATCTGGAGTTTATCTTCTTCATCGCTATCTTCTTGATGAATCACCTCGGTTCCCGCATGATTTGAATATCAACTCTTCAAACTTATCTAACATGTGCTGCACGATTAGCTTGTGAATGGCGGCTGCAGCTACCTCCCTTTACTCTTTATTGAATTTAATCATCGATCTCCTCTACTATAGGTTGGATCATTGGCCTATAAGGCACAATGACGGTAGGCTTGAGGATTTTCTCAAGGATTTGGCTGGGATTCGAACTTTTCATTTATACTGATTTTGATCTTTTTTTGTTACGCTCCGCATTTTGATGGGCCCAAAATCTCCGTTGTAATATCGTGCTTCCACTGTGCTAGAATTGTCTTGTAATGGTTGTGCATTAGCCTGTACTATTTCCACTTCATCCCCTTTTCATAAAAGTAACAATTGATGCATTGAAGATGGAATGCACTGACTTGCATTAATCCAATCCCTTCCCAACAAGGCTTGGAAATTAGCAGACGAATTCACCATGAAAAATGCGATTCGACTGGGAAGACTCCGATAATTTTAGTTTATTATCCTCTGAAAGCAGACACTGATACCTCAGTCTAGACCTGGCCACGGACCGGTTTAGCCCGTGGCCCGACCCGAAACCGAACTGGGGTCAACGGGCCGGTTAACCGGGTCAACGGATTCTGACCCGAAACCGGCCCGGAACCGTTAATACACGGGCCGGTTACGGTTTACGGTATATAGAACCCGTGGACCCGCCGGGTCCGACCCGGAACCGGCCCGGCGGATCGTGTGTGTTTGAAAAATATTTTGAGCATGGCTGGAATCAAACCCAGGCCTGCATTTTCAAAGGCCGGAGCACTTAACCGCTGTGATAGACATTTCTTTCTTACTAAACTAATACTTTTTAATATATTTATATATATACTATATTTCATTTATCATAAAATTATTAAGATATGATTAATTTGTACTATCTTAAAAAACCTAAACACCTTAATAAAACTATATTGATTATTTTAATTAATACTTGTATTTAGTTTATCATTCTTTCAAACATTAAACAAGTGAGTAGATGATATAAACTAATTTTGATGTTTAGATTAAAAAAGATAAACTAATTTTATTTAACGAATATATTTTTGACATTCTAATTAATATATAATAAGTTAAGATGCTTATAACTGGTTATGAAGTTTAACAATGATATAAACAATCAATCGGAGCAAGTTTTTAACATGAGAGACAACACGGACGATAGGAGATCTACCATTAAGCCGAAGAATTTGGAAGCACAATGTTTTCTTTACGATTGTTCGAGAGTGACCATAAGAACACAAGATAACCAAAATGATACAAACGACGACGAAGATCGAGGATACTTCTGGAACAACTGGAGGAGACACCAGTGATTAGATGAATTTCCCCATTTAGTTCGTCATTGTATATTAATTTTAATTTCTTTTGTATTGTTATTCAATCATATATATATTTTAAATTATTTACACTTAAAATTTCAAATTCAAATCCAGTTGTGATTTTTTTAAATTCAAATTCGAGTTCAAACACAAATTGAGATAGGAATTAGTTAAGATGCCTATAACCGGTTATGAAGTTTAACAATGATATAAACAATTAAAATGCCTATAACCGGTCAAATTCCCAATCCATAAGATGCCTATAACACAAATTGAGATAGGAATTAGTTAAGATGCCTATAACCGATTAAATTCGAATTCAAACACTAATTAAGTTCGCATTCAAAATTCAAAAATTCAAATTAAAATTATAAATTAAACAAATTAAAATTCAAATTAATTAGAATTCAAAATAAAGTTCAATCAAAATTCAAATTAATTGATCAAATATAAAATTCAAATTTTATTCAAAATTCAAATTTCAATTTAAATTGGAATTCTAATTTGAAATTCGAAATTAAAAATTCAAAATATTAAAATTAAATTATTAACTTATCTTTTTCTTTAAAAAAACGAAATTCAAATTTCCCCATTTAATTCGTCTTTACTTTGTATTACAATTTTAACTTTTTTTGTATTATTATTCAATTATATTTATTTTTTGAAATTATTTACACTTTAAATTTTAAATTCAATCCCAATTATTTTTCTTTTAAATTCAAATTCGAATTCAAACACAAATTAAGATTCGAATTCTAAATTCAAGTTAAAATTCTAAATTAATATTCAAATTTTAAAATTCAAAATAACATTCAAATCAAAATTCAAATTAATTGACAAATACAAAATTCAAATTCTATTCAAAATTAACTTCAATTTCTAATTTGAAATTCAAAATTCAAAATTCAAGATATTGAACTTTAATTATAAAATTACCTTCTTTTTTTTTTTTTTTAAAAAAATGTTAATTAAAGATTTTTTTTTAAAAAACGAAAAAAAAAATTAAAAAAAAAGAAAAACCGGTTCAGCCCTGAACCGGCCCGGAACCGCCGGTTCCCAGGCCCGGACCGGAACCGGTTCTAACGGTTCCGGTCCCGGTTCCAGGTTTCTCCGACCCGGAACCACCGGGCCGGGCCCGGAACCGGCCCGTGGCCACCTCTACCTCAGTCTGTATGAGATCCTCTTCTTTCTTTCCCAAATTTCCTAGCATACTTATTGGTAACACGTTAATAGCTGAACCATTTTCGATTAAGACTCTTGACACTGGCTTCCCATTCATATGAGCTTTAATATGCAATGGTCTTATATTCTTTGTCATCTCTGGTCTGAGTTTCTCTATTATCACTTTCTTTGGCTTTCTTGTATATGCTTCTCTTATGATAACACCAAAACCTCCTTCAGGATTTTCAACATCTTTTGTATCCATGCTCTTTGATATATGGTTCACTGTATTTTCTTCCTCACAATTCCATACTTTAAATTTCTCTGGAAAAATAACCACATCGGTGTTGTAGTCTACCGATATGTGAAATTTACCCACACAAAAATCAATGTTCTGTTTTCTCGGGTATCATCCTCACTGAGCAGATCATCACCGTCCTCACTAATCTTGTCCTCAGTAGTCTTTCTACAAAACTTGGACTTGCTAACCATTTTTCCTGCTACTTCCCTCTTAGTGGCTGCTCTCTCTCTAAGCAGTATTCCTTTTTGCATTCTAGTGAGTACTTTAGTGAATTTCTTGTGTCGAACCACTCTCCAAACATCATCAACGTCATTCCTGGGTGGGAGGACAAACCTTGGTCTAGCTTGAAGCTCTTCTGCTCTCACGCTTTGAGTTATTTCACTAGACTCGCTTTTCAAATTGTGACCATGCATATTAGGAGTATTTACTGTTTGAAGCCTCGAGCGGTTTTCTCCTTCTATTTGGTATCCTCTTGACATTTGTTGATATGCCTCCCCTGGGTAGTAAGTGTTCACTTGTTTTCTTTGGGAAATATTGGTTCCTTGGCCAACAGACCGGAGATCCACCAACATTTCCTGAAATTATACCTTTGAACATATTTTTCTCTTGACCTACCATAGCATCTGTTAGCTTTGAACATTTGAAATTTTGGAATCCAATAGGTTCCGACCTTCTTCTCGGTCATCACACGCCTTCTTGTCTGTCATTCAAGAATTTCCTCAAATTTGTTGTATTCATATTTATTGATGCCACTGGAGGGAACGGTTCTTTGTCCACAACCAACACTCCTTTATTGATTCTTTCCTATAGAATATTTGTATTGGCCCAACATAACTTTGTAGTATGGTTGTATGAATCATGATACTCATGGTAGTCATGTTCCTTGGTTTCTCTTTGGGAGGTACATGATGATCTTGTGTAAAGGTAATAAACCTTTCTTTTACCAAATAATCGAATATATAATCCGTTTTGGAGACATCAAAAGTGTACGGCATGTCCTTAGCAGGGAGTAAGTTGTTTTTCTTTTCTAATTCCCCCGGCTTTTTCTTGAGCAAAGGGCAGATACATGATCAATTGGTACGGAGTTCCGCCAAGGCTACCTCTTCTATTTCCTGATAGTACGAGCCTAACGTTGTCTTTTTCTTGTAAGTTTCTTCTTTTAACAATTCTTCATATTCTGTCACTTTGGAGCATAACTCAAAGAAGTCTCTAAATTCCATGCCTTGGAATTTCTTCCTCAACTCAAAATCCAACTCTTTCTGCACCATTTTGACGAATTCCAATTCTAATGGGAAGACTTTACACCTATTTTTCATCTTTTTAAACATGTCCAAAAACATACAACCTATTCACCTTTCTTTTGGCTAATTCTGGATAGATTAACAATACATACTTCTGGTTTGGTGTGATAAAAATGTTGTGAAACTGCATTTCCATAACTTTCCAGGTGAGAACTGATGGATCTGTTTTGACAGATCCTGATTAAGTTTTGAATTACACAAAACCTGTTATTGTTATTCTAACGATTCTATTTTAAGTATACAGATTTAACAGGTAACGTTTTCTGTTGAAGAATCGAAGCGAAGAAGTTGTTTGAGTAATCGGCAGAGAAGAGTTTTGTTTGATTGGACGCATCGAAAAAGAAGATGAACAGTAGCAGTAATCTGTCCAGCAGATGGTTCACAATATAAGTTCAGCAGTTGGTTTGATGCATTCATTTAGACGGCAGCTGGATTAGCAATGGAGACGTCCAAAGTTGAATCAGTTGTTCGTAATCTGGCGGAGGCCAATTCAGACCAGCAGATGTGATTATTGCTTAGAGAGCTTGAACCAGCTGGAGCGCTAACAAGAGCTGGTAACAGCAGTGATGACGTCAGCACATATAATGGAGATAGTTGTGAGCAGCAAGGATGACGTCATCACAATCAGCAGTGAGCTACAGTGATCAGCAGTTAAGCAAAAGCTATCAGCAGTTGTGAAGAGAAGCGCAAGAGATAAAGCGACGTCTTAGAAGAAGATTCCAGTCGCAAGTTACTGTTGAAGAAGCTGTTGTCAGTTACTATTCACGAAGCTGTCGACAGTTGTCATTCATATTACTGTTGACGAATCTGTTAGCAGTCGCGATTCATATTACTGTTGACGAATCTGTTAGCAGTCGCGATTCATATTACTGTTGACGAATCTGTTAGCAGTCGCGATTCTAATTACTGTTGACGAATCTGTTGACAGTCGCTATTCAAGAAGCTGTTGACAGCTGATGAGCAATGTTGAACAAGAATCTGACAACAGCAAACGTAACAGTGAAGAAAGCGACGTTGTACTAAAGAATCAGCAGATGGTTTAGCGATGATGACATCATCATAATCAGCAGATGGTTAGATTCAGCAGATGAAGAAAGACCTTTACATTGAGGTCCGAACTTCCGAGGTGGAAGAAGGGGAGATGTAGGACATTGAGGTCCGAACTTCCAGAAACAAATATGCTGCGTATCGTATCTCTTTTATTCATTCAGCACTCGCATTATTTTAGCACGCATAATACACGTTTACAGTTCAGCACTTGCATTTTATACTTAGCATCGCATACAGTTCAGCACACAAGCACTTGCACAAGTCTCGAACAGATTTATGTTGTACATAAATCTGTTTGAGTTGTTTTAAAATATTAGGATTCAGTTCTGGTATTTTCCGCATGATTTTTAAATCATACCAGATCTGTCTCCGCTGCTCTGTGATTTTAAATGTTCAAGAACCTTGAGTTATTGCAGCTCCAAGCAGCGCGAAAATTTTTAATAGCTTATCAGCGGCTGCTTAGTTCCTTCGAAAAACAGGGACCAACAAGTGGTATAAGAGCAGGTTGTTCTTGAACTAGCACTGTTTTTAAAACACATGTGCTATGTTTTAAATATTTTAACTGTTTTGAGAAGCTTATTTATGAAGGCCAGTTAATCTGTTTTAATATAGAACCGGTTTTTCTATTGATGAACTGTCACGGGATGCGCGAGTCCTGTGCGGATGCCAAGCTTCTATTTTTGTTGTGCTGAAAGATCACTTGGAGCGAGGCTCGGTGACAAGCACATGGGATGAAATAGAAGTATGAAAATATGAGCTGTTCTCTGTTTACTGGTTCTTCATACATAAGTTACTCAGTAGCATATGTTATTTGAAACATTGCTTTATGCTCTGATAAGTTTTCAAATGTTCTGTTATGCAGATTTCAGCTGGTGCCAAAATCTTTGTTTTTAAAATGTTTTAAGCTTATGTTATAAAAGACAGGGAGAGTGGCGTCACTTTCTTTGTTAATTTGAGCTATGCATCAGTTCGGTTTTTCAAAATCATATAGTTCTTGCATACGGTGCTTCCCAAATGCTGATTTTGCTTTTCAAATTTAAAACTCCTGCTGTTACATTGTTTTTGTTGTAACAGTGTAGGGAGAGTTTTTGTTTTAAATATCGGGAAGACCAGCAGTTCGATCTCTTTTTGATTCCCACAAAAAGGGAGAGAATTGTTAGAACATGCATTGATTATTTAAGGTTTTGTGTAAATCAAAAAGGGAGAGATTGATGGATCTGTTTTGACAGATCCTGATTAAGTTTTGAATTACACAAAACCTGTTATTGTGTTTCTAACAATTCTACTTAAGTGTACAGATTTTAGGATCAAAGAAGAAGATCAGCAGTAGCAGAATCTGTCCAGTCGTGGTTTGAATGTTAAGTACAGCAGTTGGTTTGGTTTATCAATGTAAACGGCAACTGGATTAACAATGGAGACGTCCAAAGTTGAGTCGGTTGTTCGTAATCAGGTGGAGGCCAATTTAGACCAGCAGATGTGATTATTGCTTAGAGAGCTTGAACCAGCTGGAGCGCTAACAAGAGCTGGTAACAGCAGTGATGACGTCAGCACATATAATGGAGATAGCTGTGAGCAGCAAGGATGACGTCATCACAATCAGCAGTGAGCTACAGTGATCAGCAGTTAAGCAAAAACTATCAGCAGTTGTGAAGAGAAGCGCAAGAGATAAAGCGACGTCATAGAAGAAGATTCCAGTCGCAAGTTACTGTTGAAGAAGCTGTTGTCAGTTACTATTCACGAAGCTGTCGGCAGTTGTCATTCATATTACTGTTGACGAATCTGTTAGCACTCGCGATTCATATTACTGTTGACAAATCTGTTAGCAGTCGCGATTCATATTACTGTTGACGAATCTGTTAGCAGTCGCGATTCTAATTACTGTTGACGAATCTGTTGACACTCGCTATTCAAGAAGCTGTTGACAGCTGATGAGCAATGTTGAACAAGAAGCTGACAACAGCAAACGTAACAGTGAAGAAAGCGACGTCGTACTAAAGAATCAGCAGATGGTTTAGCGATGATGACATCATCATAATCAGCAGATGGTTAGATTCAGCAGATGAAGAAAGACCAGCTGTAGCGCAAGCGCATATGAATCAGCAGTTTTGAAGAGAAGAGCAAGAGATGAAGCGACGTCGTTGAAGAAGAATCCAGTCGCAAGCTATTGTTAACCAGCAGGCAGCTACAGTACATCCAGACGAGAGCTTCAGCGTTTTTTTTATCTAGTCGAGGATGCAAAGCAAACGATGTCGTTTGAATAAGTTGATACGACATCGTTTGATCTACCCAGTCGTTGGGAAGTCCAGTCGCAAGCATTTGAAACCAACGACTGGACAACCAGCTGCAAGCATATCGTTACCACCAGCTGGACAACCAGACGCAAGCAACAGCACATCCAGTCGTGAGCTACAATGAACCAGCTGTTGCTATGAATCCAGTTGCAAGATAATGTACCAGTCGCAAGCTACAGCGCTTTGTATATCCAGTCAACATGGAATCCAGTCGCAAGAAAGCAGATGTAGTGGAGAGTTACAATCTAGACGCAATATATCCAGTCGCAGTATTTGAAGCTTCAGCAGTAGCGCAAAGAATTCAACGCAATCAACGCTCAAGATGGAAGAATCAATGGCTGAGATTAAGTCGTGCAAATTGCCTGAAATTAAGGGAACAAGATTTGTAGTATTCTGGGAAATAGTACAATTGACAGAGGAGCGTTGCACGTATTTGGAAAGACGACAATTTGGCCTTGACAAGCGCAGAAAAGATTTGAATCTACAGTCTAACGGCCATATTTCAAACAGAGGATATATTTGCGAGAAGCGCCATTGAAGAAGACAGACTGTGAGTTCGATGTCGAAAGACTGTTGAATTTGTTGTTGCACAGAAAAGAAAAATCAATAGAAGACAACAACAGAGGGAAGAACACTGGAAGATGAAGTAGTCGACAATCATTCTAAAGAGGAGCTTATTGTGTCGACTGCTGAATCTGTATTAGCTCATTTAGGAGCACTTCCTTGTGTGTGAGATGTATTAATTCGAGAGTTGAGCGATACACTGTAATTCTCACACACAGAGATTCATTCACATTCATTGTATAGTGAATGAATCTCAAAACCTTTCCAACACAGGTCCCGTCCAAGCACGATGACGTAAAACTCATGTGTATGTAGTTAGTCACACAGTTGCGGCTGGTGTGCATTGTTGAGTCTAGGAGTCCAT
>KV008316.1:21446-32123 GCA_001598015.1 Dorcoceras hygrometricum
AGTCACACAGTTGCGGCTGGTGTGCATTTGTGAAGTCTAGGAGTTCTCACAGCTGCTGGTTGTGGGATCGGGTCTGTACACGAGTTGTAAGATCAAATCTTCTAGTGGATCCTTCCGAGGTGGAAGAAGGGGAGATGTAGGACATTGAGGTCCGAACTTCCAGAAACAAATATGCTGCGTATCGTATCTCTTTTATTCATTCAGCACTCACATTATTTTAGCACGCATAATACACGTTTACAGTTCAGCACTTGCATTTTATACTTAGCATCGCATACAGTTCAGCACACAAGCACTTGCACAAGTCTCGAACAGATTTATGTTGTACATAAATCTGTTTGAGTTGTTTTAAAATATTAGGATTCAGTTCTGGTATTTTCCGCATGATTTTTAAATCATACCAGATCTGTCTCCGGTGCTCTGTGATTTTAAATGTTCAAGAACCTTGAGCTATTGCAGCTCCAAGCAGCGCGAAAATTTTTAATAGCTTATCAGCGGCTGCTTAGTTTCTTCGAAAAACAGGGACCAACAAGAACAGAGTTTCTTGTCAATAGTGTGTACCACGTAAATGCTGTACCGGTCAATGAATTAGGGAATAGCCAGATTTGCCAACATCCCATATTTTATTGTGAACAGTGTTCTTGTGAAAACCCGAAAATTCCAACTACAAAAAAAAAAACTAAAATTCCTGCTGATCGAAATTCAGCAGTTGATGGCACGAGAGTGAAACGCCGCCGTTTCATGGATCAGCAGATGCGCGAGTTTAGAGTGACCAGCTGCTGGTTTGGGAAAACAGTCGAAGAAGTGGAGCGACGTCGTTTCGTTAAGTTGAAACGCTGTGTTTTGGAACCAGCAGCGAGGGGATTGTGAGTAATGAGTAGCGACTGGAGAACCAGCAGGTAGAAGCGATGCTGACGTAACCCTGACGATGTCGTTTGGATTAGTTAAATCCAGCAGATGGTACTTGAAGTTTAGCGATAGCAAGACGATGTCGTTTGAAGAAGTCGATACGACAGCGTTTCGCCTTTACGCTAAAAATTCAGCAGATGGGTTGGGCGATGATTTAGAACCAGCAGATAGTCACAGTTATCGTGAATCAGCAGGTACATCACTTAAAGATAACCAGCAGGTACTTTTCAATGATATCAAAACGGTGTCGCTTGAATAAGTTGACACGACAACGTTTTGACTTAACGCTAAGGATCAGTCGTT
Organism: Dorcoceras hygrometricum; assembly: GCA_001598015.1. Classification (NCBI taxonomy): domain Eukaryota; kingdom Viridiplantae; phylum Streptophyta; class Magnoliopsida; order Lamiales; family Gesneriaceae; genus Dorcoceras; species Dorcoceras hygrometricum. The sequence continues at coordinate 22,659 of KV008316.1, forward strand.
GAGTTTGAAAAGAAATCAGCTGTGACCAACAAAGAATTCAGCAGTTGGACTTTTAACAAGGCAAATCCAGCAGCTGACGACTTAAGCGACGCAAATTCAGCAGCAACACGAAATTCAGCAACAACGCGAAATTCAGCAGCAACGTGAAATTCAGCAGCGACGCAGGCTTCATCTTCTCCATGAAAAAGTTAGAATTTCTCGACGCGAAGCAAGATTGTCGTCCAGGGAGCTTCACCAGTCAAAGTCGAAGAGATCTCTCATGCGTACAAGGCAGATTTCGTGCAGTAACCGTCGAATTGAGATAAGTGATGGACAATTAAAACCTGTAAATCATGCGCGCGTAACAGTCGACGTATGATAGTGAATTAAGAGCCTTAATGGCAGACGCTTGAATCCCCTTCCTCGCCACCTATAAATACCGATTGTGATTGCACCAATTCCACACCACTTCGAAATTCTCAGCGAAACAAGCGATAAGCTCCCACGCTACTTCGAAATTCCCAGTCAGAAAAACAGCAGTTTTGCACGCCAAAGCTCTGCGGAAATTTCAGCAGAATTCGCAGCCAAAGTTCGTGCAAGCGATTTACTGCCAGACTTCTTTCAAACAGTAGGATTCGTGCTACCAGACTTCACACCAGATTCCTCACAAGAGCCAAGCACCTCCGCGATTTAGGAAGACCAGTTTCAGGCTTCGCCCAGTGCACGTAAAACCAGACTTTGAAAAGTAAGTGGGCTTTTGCTAATATGTATTTCGTTGGCTATATTATATATATTCATCTCGAGAGTTCAAGTTCTTCGTCTACTGTTCGAGCACCTTTGGTTCAGATTGGTTTATCTCATTCAAACTCCGCTCGCACTGGTTTTTGCTTTCGTTATATGGGTCTACGAAATATTTTGGCTTTCTGGGTTACTGTGTGTAACTAATGGCCTCGACCCCTTAGAGGAGCAAAACTTAGGGACTGATCAGTAAACCATAGACACGAAGTAATCATTAGTGCTATCTGTCAGGCTATGCTCTGTTATGCTATGCTATGCTCTGTTATGCTATGCTTTGCTCTGTTATTCTATGCTCTGTTCTGTCTAAGCTCTGTTATGAGATCTGTTATTCAGTATATGTATAAGTATATTTTGTATGCTCGAATGGTATCCCCCACTTGCTGAGTGTTTCCCCAAACACTCACCCCTTACTTCTCCACCCAGATAAGAATGAAGAGCAGGTAGAAGAAGAAGAGCAAGAACAATTCTAGGGCTGGTGAAGATTCAGATTTCTGTTTAATTATGTATTTTTTTCGCTTCCGCATTCTGTTATTCAAATTTTATTTTCAGATGTAAAAACGATCATATTTCGATTATTAATAGACTGGTTTGAGCTATGCTATGATGGCTTAATGTTTTACAATTTTCGTAATTGTTTAATATTGACGATGTCATGAGTCTCGGTCTCGGGGCGTGACATGTAAGTGGTATCAGAGCTCACCAGATACATAATCCAGCTGGGAAACCAAATCTGAAATTTTCAATTTCGAGGGAGAATTTTGGATTTTGGCAACAGACCAGTGTTGCCCTCCGATTGCACATTTTTGCCTTTTGAAAATACACTAACCTTTGTACAGGACTCCAACCTCAGTTTTGAAATCCCTATGGTTAGTATCTTCTGTTTATGGTTTAACCTCACGACTTTATATTTTTGGACGTATCCTCGATTTTAGGAAATGGCCCCCTCTGCTCCTCGTACTCGTGTTGCGGCTGCCCTCCGCATGAAACAGATTGCCCTCGATTACCAAAACCGCACAATTAGGCGCCTTAGAGCCCAGTTAGCCACTGAGAGACGAGGATTGACCGCCACGAAGAAGGAACTTGAAGAAACGCAAGTAGCCTTAGAAGCCTCACATAAGGTCATTGCCGGACTAACCGAGATAGGCCTTAGCATGTCCAAGAAGATTGAGAAGATGAAGGTTAAGAAACATCAAGTTAGAGCAAACCATGTGGAGTGCCATCAGAAGTTCCAGGCTCGCATCCACGAAGCCAAAGACTCGATGCAAGCTCAACACTTGCTCATCGAGGACCTAGTGGATGAGAAGGATAGCCTACTTCAAACCATCCACGGCCTCCAAGAAGCCAACAACGCCCCTGCCCCATTTGATGGTGATTGGGAAGAAGAACCGGAAGAAGAACCGGAAGAGGAAGAGATTGAGGATATTCCTCTGGGCGAGGGAGAGATAGACGATGAATAGGATATATTTTAGCCTTGTATTCAATTCATCATTCTATTCGAATAAATTGCTTAGCCTTCAAAATATCTTATTCTCGACCTTTCACAGTTTTATACCGCCATTATTAATAAGGACTCCCTATGACAGAATATGGCAGACGATCGTAGAAGCGACAGGAACAATGGAGGCGAAGGACCCTCTAACAACGGGACTGGTCTTAGTAGAGAAGACCTCATGGCAATAGTTACAATGGTTGCCACAACGCTTCAAGGGTTGGTTGGTCCCAACCACAACCAGCTCCACCTCCTCCCCCTCCAACCCGTGGGACGAAGTTTTATTACGAGTCCCTCCGTAAAAACAAAGCCCCCACCTTTGATGGAAGCCACGACCCCGAAGTTGCTCAAACCTGGATGAAAAACATCGAGATGCAGCTTCGACTTCTGGAAGTCCCAGATGCAGTCAAAGTGGATGTGGTAACACCACTCCTCGACAGTAAAGCTGGGAAATGGTGGGAAGCTGTTGAGCCCACCATGACTGCCAATGGACAAGCTATGACGTGGCAGAGGTTTTGAGAAACATTCTTGAAACAGTACTTTCCCATGGAAGTACGAATGCATAGGCTCAGCGAGTTTGAGACCTTCACTCAGACCGCAGACATGTCGGTTGTAGAGTACACCTCCAAGTTCAATTCGTTGGGCACCTACGTCCCAACGATTATGGCGGATAACACTCTAAAGCTACACCGATACAAGAGAGGTCTAAACAGCCGTATTCAGTCAGCCTTTGCAGTTTACCAAGCCACGAGTATTGAAGACTTGATGAGAGCTGCAATCCGCGCGGAGACTGACATAAAGAGGCGGGAAGCGGACAACAAAAACAAGCGCCCCCTCAATACTCAGACTTCGCAAGGTGGGCCTAGGAACAAGCGGCCGAACTTCAGCAACCGCGGCTCAGCTCCTACACAGAGTAACCCGGCATTGCCCATTTGACCCACCTGCGGCCAACGTCATCCTGGGGACTGTCGCAAGCAGAGCGGTGCATGCTTCAAGTGTGGAAAGTTGGGCCACCGGATTGCGGATTGTCCGGAGAACCAAGGCGCAAAAGCTGGATCGAGCAATGCGGCTCCGAGCAAGCCAAGGCCTAGGGAGGATAAGCCCAATGCTCGTGTGTTCGCAATGACACAGGAAGAAGCTGAAGACGCCAGCGACGTGGTGACAGGTACCATTTTCATCAACAAGCTACCTGCTTATGTGTTGTTTGATTGTGGTGCTACGCATTCGTTCGTGTCTAAGAGATGTGCTAAGAAGTTAGGGTTAGAGCCTGAAATGCTAACTGAACCCTATAGAGTAGCAACTCCTACCAATGCTACCATTGAAACACATAAACTCCATCGAAACTATGAGTTATCGATCAGCGATAGTCCATTCTTTGCAAACTTGATACAACTCAACATGGTCGAGTTTGATGCCATCATAGGAATGGATTGGCTATCTAAGCACCATGCACTAGTAGATTGCCGAGGTAAGAGCGTGAAGCTCCAAACCCTCGATCGAGAAGAGTTGGTATATCATGGCAAGAACAAGGAGTGAAAGTCCCTACTTTCTGCGGCCCAAGCATGGACAGCCATGAAGACCGGAGCAGAAGTTTTCTTGGCAATGATCCAAGAAATAAAAGAAGGAGACGAGCTCAAGATAGAAGACATCCCAGTGGTGCAAGAGTCTGCAGATGTATTTCCAGATGACTTACCTGGAAAAGTGCCTGATCGAGAAATTGAATTCGAGATCAACCTAGTTCCAGGGTCGGCTCCAATATCCAAGCACCCTATCGAATGGCACCTGCAGAACTCAAGGAACTCAAGGATCAACTACAGGAACTGCTGGACAAAAAGCAGATCCGACCTAGTGTGTCACCTTGGGGAGCTCCAGTCTTATTCGTCAAGAAGAAGGATGGAACTATGAGATTGTGTATCGACTACAGAGAATTGAATAAGATCACAATCAAGAACAAGTATCTCCTTCCGAGAATTGACGATCTTTTCGATCAACTCAAGGGAGCTACAACCTTCTCCAAACTGGATTTGAGGTCAGGCTATCACCAGCTAAATATCAGGGATGAGGATGTCCCTAAAACTGCATTTAGGACAAGGTATGGTCATTATGAATTCACAGTGATGCCATTTGGTCTAACCAATGCACCAACGGCCTTCATGGACCTCATGAATCGTGTATTCAGACCATTCCTCGATAAATTTGTGGTGGTGTTCATAGATGATATACTAGTGTATTCATCAAGTGAAGAAGACCACAAGGAACACCTCCGGGCTACTCTCCAGACCCTGCAAGAAAAACAACTGGACGCCAAATTCAAGAAGTGCGAATTCTGGCTGAAGAGTGTGACGTTTTTAGGCCATATAATCTCCGAAGCAGGCGTGTCAGTAGACCCAAAGAAGGTAGAAGCCATAATGGACTGGCCTGCACCTAAGACGGTGACAGAGGTTAGAAGTTTCTTGGGGTTATCCGGCTACTATCGAAAGTTTGTAGAAGGCTTCTCTTCTATAGCCTTGCCACTCACTAAACTCACCCAGAAGAACTTCAAGTTCAACTGGAACGAAGAGTGTGAGACAAGCTTCGAGACTCTGAAGACTAAGCTTTCATCTGCCCCTGTGCTGACGCTACCTATGGGAGACAAAGACTTTACCATCTACAGCGATGCATCGAAGGAAGGATTAGGGTGTGTGCTCATGCAAGATGGCAGAGTAATTGCATATGCCTCAAGGCAACTGAAGACACATGAACGCAACTACCCGACTCACGACTTAAAGCTTGCAGTAGTGGTTTTTTCCCTAAAGATTTGGCGACACTATCTTTATGGTGCAAAATGCGAGGTATTCACCGACCATCAAAGTCTCAAGTACATATTCACCCAGAAGGAACTAAATCTGAGGCAGAGACGATGGCTCGAGCTGTTAAAGGATTACGACTTAACGATCAACTACCACCCAGGGAAGGCGAATAAGGTGGCCGATGCGCTAAGTCGGAAAAATATGAAAAAGATGATACTATCTTCAGTCTCAGCCCAACCGTGCCTTAAAGAATTGATCAAGCTAAAATAAGATCAAGACCCCGGTTTAATGAGGCTGAAAGAACAGATCAAGGAAAGGGAATCGCCTGATTTCCGAATGGACCAAGATGGGATCCTTTGGATGAACGGACGACTATGTGTACCCGACGTCGACAGCCTCCGACAGGAAGTGATGTCTGAAGTACATAAGTCCAAATTCTCAATCCACCCGGGAAGCACAAAGATGTACAGAGATTTGAAAGGACACTTTTGGTGGAATGGGATCATATCCATGGACTTTATAGTTGGTCTACCGAAGACAAGACTAGGCCACAATGGAATATGGGTAATCGTGGATAGGCTAACAAAATCCACGCACTTCCTACCTGTCCGAATGAACTACGGCTTGGACAAGCTAGCTTCGTTGTACATGGACAACATCTTCAGGCTGCACGGAGTTCCAACGAGCATCCTGTCAGATAGGGACCCAAGGTTCGTATCTCGTTTCTGGAAGAGCTTCCAAGAAGCCATGGGAAGCAAGGTTACTCTCAGTACTGCTTATCATCCGCAAACCGATGGTCAAACTGAGAGGACCATCCAGACCCTAGAAGACATGCTGCGGACCTGCACATTAGACTTCGCTAGCAATTGGAGCGAACATCTACCCCTAATAGAGTTCGCGTACAACAATAGCTACCACAGCAGCATAGGGATGGCACCATATGAAGCACTTTATGGACGGAGATGTCGATCACCGTTATACTGGGATGAAGTCGACATCTCCGTTATACTGGGATGAAGTCGGAGAGAAGGCCATCACTGGACCTGAGCTCGTTGAAGAGACAGTGAAAAAGGTAGCCATTATCAAGGAGAGGCTGAAGGCAGCCCAGGATCGACAGAAGAGCTGGGCAGATCTAAAGAGAAGACCTTTGGCATTCGAGGTAGGTGAAAAAGTGTACCTTAAGGTTTCACCAATGAAAGGAGTAGTCCGATTCTATAAGGTCGGAAAGCTAAACCCCCGGTATGTCGGACCCTTTGAAATCTTAGAAAAAGTCGGAACACTTGCCTACAGACTGGACTTACCGCCCAGTATGTCAAGAATCCATAACGTCTTCCATGTATCTCAACTAAGGAGATATATCTCAGACTCTAGTCATGTTTTTGATGAAGGGCCACTCCTTGTGGAAGGAAATCTGACCCAAGGACTGAACTATGAAGAAGTCCCGATTAGAATCGTGGACAGAAAGGACCAGGTACTCCGACGAAGAACGATCCCTTATGTCAGGGTCCAGTGGTCCAACCACACCGAGAGAGAAGCCACATGGGAAGTGGAAGAAAAGATGCGAAGCCAATATCCCTACCTGTTCGACGACGAAGGTGACCAAAGTTTCGTGGACGAAACTTCTTGTAAGGAGGGAGGGATGTGAAAACCCGAAAATTCCAACTACAAAAAAAAAAAAAAATTCCTGCTGATCGAAATTCAGCAGTTGATGGCACGAGAGTGAAACGCCGCCGTTTCATGGATCAGCAGATGCGCGAGTTTAGAGTGACCAGCTGCTGGTTTGGGAAAACAGTCGAAGAAGTGGAGCGACGTCATTTCGTTAAGTTGAAACGCTGCGTTTTGGAACCAGCAGCGAGGGGATTGTGAGTAATGCGTAGCGACTGGAGAACCAGCAGGTAGAAGCGATGCTGACGTAACCCTGACGATGTCGTTTGGATTAGTTAAATCCAGCAGATGGTACTTGAAGTTTAGCGATAGCAAGACGATGTCGTTTGAAGAAGTCGATACGACAGCGTTTCGCCTTTACGCTAAAAGATTCAGCAGATGGGTTGGGCGATGATTTAGAACCAGCAGATAGTCACAGTTATCGTGAATCAGCAGGTACATCACTTAAAGATAACCAGCAGGTACTTTTCAATGATATCAAAACAGTGTCGCTTGAATAAGTTGACACGACAACGTTTTGACTTAACGCTAAGGATCAGTCGTTGAGTTTGAAAAGAAATCAGCTGTGACCAACAAAGAATTCAGCAGTTGGACTTTTAACAAGGAAAATCCAGCAGCTGACGACTTAAGCGACGCAAATTCAGCAGCAACACGAAATTCAGCAACAACGCGAAATTCAGCAGCAATGCGAAATTCAGCAGCGACGCAGGCTTCATCTTCTCCACGAAAAAGTTAGAATTTCTCGACGCGAAGCAATATTTTCGTCCAGGGAACTTCACCAGTCAAAGTCGAAGAGATCTCTCACGCGTACAAGGCAGATTTCGCGCAGTAACCGTCGAATTGAGAGAAGTGATGGACAATTAAAACCCGTAAATCATGCGCGCGTAACAGTCGACGTAATGATAGGGAATTAAGAGCCTTAATGGCGGACGTTTGAATCCCCTTCCTCGCCACCTATAAATACCGATTGTGATTGAACCAATTCCACACCACTTCGAAATTCTCAGCGAAACAAGCGATAAGCTCCCACGCTACTTCGAAATTCCCAGTCAGAAAAACAGCAGTTTTGCACGCCAAAGCTCTGCGGAAATTTCAGCAGAATTCGCAGCCAAAGTTCGTGCAAGCGATTTACTGCCAGACTTCGTTCAAAAAGCAGGATTCGTGCTACCAGACTTCACACCAGATTCCTCACAAGAGCCAAGCACCTCCGTGATTTAGGAAGACCAGATTTCAGGCTTCGCCCAGTGCACGTAAAACCAGACTTTGAAAAGTAAGTGGGCTTTTGCTAATATGTATTTCGTTGGCTATATTATATATATTCATCTCGAGAGTTCAAGTTCTTCGTCTACTGTTCGAGCACCTTTGGTTCAGATTGGTTTATCTCATTCAAACTCCGCTCGCACTGGTTTTTGCTTTCGTTATATGGGTCTACGAAATATTTTGGCTTTCTGGGTTACTGTGTGTAACTAATGGCCTCGACCCCTTAGAGGAGCAAAACTTAGGGACTGATCAGTAAACCATTGATGGATCTGTTTTGACAGATCCTGATTAAGTTTTGAATTACACAAAACCTGTTATTGTGTTTCTAACAATTCTACTTGAGTGTACAGATTCTAGCTAGCGAAGAAGATGATGAACAGTCGAAGAATCTGTCCAGTCGATGGTTCGCAATATAAAGATTCAGCAGTTGGTTTGGTGTTCATGGAATCGACAGCTGGATTAGCAATGGAGACGTCCAAAGTTGAATCAGCTGATCGTAATCAGGCGGAGGCCAAGTTGAACCAGCTGGAGCATAGTGAACCAGCTGGAACGATGACAACCAGCTGCAAGCGCTAAAGAGCGAAGTGAATCAGCTGGAACAGGAATTGATAAGTCTGCTGAAGAGATAAATCAAAGAAGAAGATTCCAATTATAAGTACTGTTGATGAATCTATTGACAGTCGCTATTCAAGAAGTTAAGAAGAGTCGCAAGATGGAGCTGGAACGAGAAAGATCAGCTGGAGCGCTAAGCGTAGATGACATCAGCAGTGACGTCATCATTCAGCAGGAAGCTACAGTGTTCAGCAGGAAGCTATCAGCAGATGAGAAAAGAAGTGAAAGAGATGAAGCGACGTCGTGCTGAAGAATCAGCAGATGGTTTAGCGTTGATGACATCATCGGTGACGTCATCATATTCAGCAGATGGTTTGAGTCCAGCAGTCGCAAGATATCAGCAGGTAGCTTGTACATCCAGACGCAAGAGAGAAGCGACGTCGTAGAGGAGGAAATCCAGTCGCAAGCTACTGTTCACCAGCAGATGATATTTGGAGATAGCGATAGCAAAACGATGTCGTTTACATAAGTTGATACGACAGCGTTTTGCCCTTGCGCTAAAGATTCAGCAGATGCTCTTTGCGTTGATATCCAGTCGCAAGATACCAGCTGGAAGCATATGTTTAATACCAGCTGGACAACCAGACGCAAGTAACAGCACCATCCAGTCGTGAGCTACAATGAACCAGCTGTTGCTATATATATCTAGTCGCAAGCTACAGTGGATCCAGTCGCGAGCTTCAGTGTTATTGCATATCCATTCGACATGGAATCCCAGACGCAAGAAAAGAAGAAGTAGCGAAGTGTGGCAAACAGACGCAAGACATCCAGTCATAGTGATGAACCATCAGCGAAGCAGTTGACAATTTACGAAGAGTTATCAAAGCTGGATGTCAACTGCTGAGCTCAATTCAAATGACGAAAACGACAAGA
>KV008316.1:48789-82296 GCA_001598015.1 Dorcoceras hygrometricum
TTGACATCCAGTCGCAAGAGAGAAGCGGACGTCGTAGAGGAGATATCCAGTCGCAAGCTACTGTTCACCAGCAGATGCTATTTGGAGATAGCGAGAGCAAAACGATGTCGTTTACATAAGTTGATACGACAGCGTTTTGCCCTTGCGCTAAAGATTCAGCAGATGCTCTTTGCGTTGATATCCAGTCGCAAGATACCAGCTGGAAGCATATGTTTAATACCAGCTGGACAACCAGACGCAAGTAACAGCAGCATCCAGTCGTGAGCTACAATGAATCAGCTGTTGCTATATATCCAGTCGCAAGCTACAGTGGATCCAGTCGCGAGCTTCAGTGTTATTGCATATCCAGTCGACATGGCATACCAGACGCAAGAAAAGAATAAGTAGCGAAGCGTGGCAAACAGACGCAAAATATCCAGTCGTAGTGATGAACCAGCAGCGAAGCAGTTGAAAATTTACGAAGAGTTATCAAAGCTGGATGTCAATTGCTGAGCTCAATTCAAATGGCGAAAACGACAAGAAGCCTGCAAAAGAAAAGGACGCAAGTACTATTCCCTGTCGGTACTTTACAAGACACATTTCAAACGCGAAGAAGTTGTGTCCAACGGGAAGAAATCTGAACAGAGGCTTATATACTTCAAGAGCGCCATTGAAGAAGTAGACGACGTTGGTGCAACTACAGTACTGTGGCAGAAATACATTGATTACACAGTGCACCAACAAAGGGAAAAATGAACAGATAGACGAAGCAATCGACCGCCATTAGAGAGGAGCTTTCACGAGAGTCGATTGCTGAGTTTTAGTTAGCTTGTTAGAGCATTTCCCTAGTGTGTGAGAAACAGAGAGTTTGAGCGATTCATTGTATCAAATCTCACACACAGAGATTCATTCACACTTTATTGGTGAATGAATCTCAAAATGTTTAACAGTCACGTCCAAGCACGATGACGTAAAACTCATGTGTATGTAGTTAGTCACACAGTTGTGGCTGTTGTGCATTTGTGGAGTCTAGGAGTTCTCACAGCTGCTGGTTGTGGGATTGGGTCTGTACACAAGTTGTAAGATCAAATCTTCTAGTGGAGCCTTCCGAGGTGGAAGAAGAGGAGATGTAGGACATTGAGGTCCGAACTTCCAGAAACAAACCTGCTGAGTATCGTGTTCTTTATTCATTCAGCCTTCGCTTTACTTTTGCACGCATACACATTTACAAATCAGCACTTGCATTTATTTAGCATCGCACGTTTACAGTTCAGCATTTGCCTATATCTTAGCATCGCATACAGTTCAGCACACAAGCACAATAAGTCTCGAACAGATTTATGTTGCACATAAATCTGTTTGAGTTGTTTTAAAATATAGGATTCAGTTCTGGTATTTTCCGCATGATTTTTAAATCATACCAGATCTGTCTCCGGTGCTCTTCTGGTGAGTTATTAGATGTTCAAGAACAAGAGGCATTGCACCTCCAGTTTGTATCAGCAGCGTGCAAAATATTTAATGTCCTTTAAATGTGCGGCTGCTGATCTTTTGATCCTATTTTCGGATCAACAACCATAGACACGATTCTGTCGTTATATGGGTTTACGGAATATTTCGAATTTCTGGGTTACTTGGTGTAACTAATGGCCTCGACCACTTAGAGGAGCAAAACTTAGGGACTGATCAGTAAACCATAGACACTAAGTAATCATCAGTGCTGTCTGTCAGGCTATGCTCTGTTATGCTATGCTATGCTCTGTTATGCCATGCTTTGCTCTGTTATGCTATGCTATGTCTGTCTAAGCTCTGTTCTGAAATCTGTTATTCAGTATATGTATAAGTATATTTGTATGCTCGAATGGTATCCCCCACTTGCTAAGTGTTTCCCCAAACACTCATCCCTTACTTCTCCACCCAGATAAGAATGAAGAGCAGGTAGAAGAAGAAGAGCAAGAACAATTCTGGGGCTGGTGAAGATTCATATTTCTGTTTAATTATGTATTTTTTTCGCTTCCGCATTCTGTTATTCAAATTTTATTTTCAGATGTAAAAACGATCATATTTCAATTATTAATAGACTGGTTTGAGCTATGCTATGATGGCTTAATGTTTTACAATTTTCGTAATTGTTTAATATTTCTGATGTCATGAGTCTCGGTCTCGGGGCGTGACAGTTCTACTGTTGATTGCCCATCTTCTCCAGAAAATAGACTAAAGTCTGGAATTTTATAACCTCTAGGATATGGATTGTTGTGGTCTATCATTTCTGGTTATGGTTTGTGAAACTTAGGACGACCTATCACTCTTCAAAGCCGGTCCATACAATTCTTGTACGATTTCTCTTACCATTTCCAGATCGATCATACCCATTTCCTGTGCTGGAGGGGATGATTATAGTTGTTCCCCCGAGCTTGATAATCCCCGTTTCCAGTATTGACGCCAGCGTTCCCAGCTGGGAAACCCATACCGATGCCTTCTTCATACAAACCAAGTTGTTTTAATGGGTTAGTTATGTATACATCTGATGTAGGTAGGTTCTCGTGTTTTCATTTTTGTTTCCTCTAGTAATTGTAGGGTTTTTCTGGAAAATTGTTTCTTCTCTCCTATGAGGAGGTGTGTACCTCTCTTCCTGACTCGGGAGAGGGGGATTGTGGCACCCGAACTCAACGGGGCCACTAGAATAGGGCAAATAAAAATTTTCGAATAAAAGAAGGCTAAAAGGTAATTTTGTTATAGGCTGTATTTCCTATAACTTGAAAATAACAAGACAAACGACAATCTCAAAGACCAGCAGGTACCTAATTTGCGCGCTAACTGCTAAAGACATTTGCGGAAAAACAGTTTGTATTGATAATTGCAATTGCGATTTACAACAGCTGATATTCTAAGTAAATATACAACCGTTGCTATTGATTCTAATACAGTACAATCTAAATCAAAACGATACAGCTGAGACACGGAAAACGTAGGCCTTGGATAAACACAACGCCACCCAGCTGCTGGTTTCAAGTTTCACCTGCTGTTCCTCCATCAGTTGTCGCACCTGCACCATTTTAAAAGCTAGTGAGCCTAAAGGCTCACCAAGTAAAACCTGAGTAATAACAATTTCATAAAATGCAGGCAGACATCTGAACATTCATAAACAATTCGTTCGTGATATTAAAGACAGGGGATAATAGCCCAGCTCTAACACCATTTCCTTTTCTTTAGACTATGGCATATAATCTCCTCATGGTCCGTTATGCACTTTGATCAAAATGACTCCCGATATCAGTTTTAGCATATAGCTCGTTATGAAAGGGCAGCCGACATCTAGACAACTACTCACCCTTCTCGTTGGTGACCGTCAACTATCTATGCCATAATGTAAAATAAACTTTGTTCCATTACATTCTTTTCGTAAAACATTTCTGTAAATCATCGGGTTCCATCATTTTAAACATTTGCTTCCCATTTTAAAACTTTACTGAGTATCCAATTTGACTTTGGAAACATATCGTTGAAATGAAACTGGTGAAAGGGAAAACCAGTCGCAAGAAAATGGAACAGCACTTTATGAAATAAAACAGATCTCTGCTGTTCGCAAATATCGTTAAAATGAACCAGCTGGAATAAACAGAAACCAGCTGCAAGATCTTTAACTAATACAATCGTATTTAAATGAAACGATGTCGTTGAAGTAAATAACAGATAGGATGAAAGACTATCTGCTGATATTTTATAACTTAAAAGGGACGACGTCATTAGCGCATCGATCAGTCGCAAAGAAAAGCGCTAACACGATTATATAAATGAATAGTACCAGTCGCAAGACTAATACCAGCTGAAATGAACAACACTTAGAAACGAATAAAGTAACTGCTGAACTATCTCAATGGAATGCATCTGCTGATGAACAGTGCATTTGCTGATTTTATGAAAACAACGCAACTGCTGAATTCTAACAAAGAAGTGATACTGCTAATTTTAATAAGAGAAAGATGCACCTGCTGATGAACAGTGCATCTGCTGAAATTTACGAAAGACACTTTTAATATCGAAACAATGATCGCGCTACCAGCCGTCGCCTATTAAACCAGACTTTATACTGATTCAACCAGCAACTACTGATTACACAATCATCAAAATTCCGACATTACAGCAAAAGGAAGAACATTCATACACATCATAACAATGCAGCTGCTGAATCTTAACAAGGAGATACAGCTGCTGGAACATAACTCGACGTTTGTAACATCTAAACAACAACTATGCCATCAGCCGTTGCCTATCAAACCATACTTTATAATGATTCAACCAGTTACTACTGATTACACAGTTATAAAATTCTGATATTACAGCTACTGCGAGAAGAACATTCATACATTCTGGAAATAAATTCGAATCCTCAGTACATCTAAAACATTCATGACTTTCTGAAAAACATTCTGGAAGCATCATAAACTTCAAAACATCATTTTCGAACCCATATTTCTTTCCTTTTCATGTCTAAATCATTTCAAACATGAACTTTAAACATTTCTTAAACATACAGGCAAGAAGATCCATAAAACAACAATATATGCTTCAAATGGTGTAGCAAAGGATCAGCTTTTACTTGCCTTAAACAAAGCTTTTGCGACAATAGATAATTCCTGCAGAAATCCTCCCTTTGAGCAACGCACGAACTCTTCTGGAAATATTTTGAAGAACACTTTAAAACTTTTCTTTGCAAATGATGAATATCTTACTTTGAAAATAGGTTTTTATATGAAAGGGATTAGTGGCAATCTACTTGTGAAATCAAGCATGACACACCTCTAAAATTTAGTAAAATTCCCTTCATATCATTTTAATTTGTAAAACACCAAACCTTCTCCTAAAAAAATCATTTCACCTCCTTAAAACATTTTCCAATCGATTTAAAATCCAGCTCGTGCATCGCTCATTGGAGTTGCCTACTGGTACCAGCCGCAGCGCATCTTACCTGCTAACCTCAATAAATCAGCAAATACAATACATTTAAAATTGCCAATTTGGCCCATAAAATCAATAAAATATATAAATGTGGTCCTATGGATTTTGGGGCGTTACAATTCTACCCTCCTTATTGAAATTTCGTCCTCGAAATTTACGTACCAAATAAATATGGGTAAAGACTTAGCATATCGGCTTCTGTTTCCCACGTTGCTTCTCGCTTCGACTGGTTGGACCATTGTATCTTAACCATAGGAATTACTACGGTTTCTTAATCTTCTAGTTTCTCGGAGGAGAATTCTTTCTGGTCGCTCTTCGTAGCTTAAATCTGGTGCTAAATGCATTGGCTCATAACTCAGTACATGCGAAGGATGGGGAATATATTTCCTCAAAGCTGATACATGAAAAACATTGTGCACTGCTGACATTTGCGGAGGCAGCGCTAGTCGATAGGCGAGTGTTCCTACCTTCTCTAAGATCTCGTATGGTCCAATATACATTGGACTCAACTTTCCTTTCTTTCCAAAACGCATAACTCCTTTCATCGGAGCTATTCTCAAAAATACTCGATCACCTGTTTCAAAATTCAGCTCCCTTCTTCGATTTTATGCGTAACTCTTCTGCCGACTTTGAGCAGCTTTCATTCTTTCTCTTATTCTTCTAACAGCTGCTGCTGTTTGTTCCACAACATCTGGTCCCAAACCAGCTCTTTCACCAACTTCATCCCAATGAAGTGGTGTTCTACATTTTCTGCCATACAAAGCTTCATACGGAGCCATTTGAATCGAAGCTTGGAAACTGTTATTGTAGGCAAACTCTATCAGTGGCAAATTCGCATCCCAACCTACTGAAAAATCCACAATACATGCTCTGAGCAAATCTTCTAAAATCTGAATCACCCTTTCCGATTGTCCATCAGTTTGAGGGTGAAACGCAGTGCTAAACGTCAACTTTGTACCCATAGCCTTGTGTAGACTTTTCCAAAAGGCTGATGTAAACTTAGGATCTCTGTCTGATACAATGGAAATTGGAACACCGTGAAGTCTCACTATTTCTTTAACATACAATTCTGCGTACCTGCTCACCTCATATGTTGTTTTAACTGGTAAGAAATGAGCAGACTTAGTGAGCCTATCAATTATAACCCAAATGGAGTTATATCCTTGCACCGTCCTTGGTAAACCAGTTACAAAATCCATCGCTATACATTCCCACTTCCATTCGGGAATCGGCAGTGGCTTCAATAATCCTGCTGGTCGCTGGTGTTCAGCATTCACCAGCTGACACGTTAAACATTCAGCTACAAATCTAGCAACATCCCTCTTCATTCCTGGCCACCAATACAACTGCTGGGGGTCCTTGTACATTTTCGTACTTCCTGGATGTACTGAATATGGAGCTGTATGGGCTTCTTTCAAAAGTCCTGCTCTTAAATCATCTACTTGGGGTACCCAAATTCTGCCCAAATACCTCACAATTCCATCTTCTGAAAAATAGAGACTGCTGCCTCTTTCTTTATCCTGCTGGACCCATTTCTTCAACAGCTGGTCCTGCTGCTGACCCTCTCGAATTTGGTTTATCAAATTAGATCTTACGGAGAGGTCTGCTAACATCATGGCATTGCTGCTGCTGGTTACTATTTCAAGTCCAAACCTTTTAATTTCATCTGCCAACGGCTGTTGGACAGTCAATTGCGCTAATCCTGCTGATTTTCTGCTTAGAGCATCAGCTACCACATTTGCTTTTCCTGGGTGATAGCTGATCGTGCAATCATAATCTTTAACCAGCTCCAACCATAGAGAGCATCAGCTACCACATTTGCTTTTCCTGGGTGATAGCTGATCGTGCAATCATAATCTTTAACCAGCTCCAACCATAGCCTCTGCCTCATATTCAATTCTTTCTGGGTAAAGAAGTACTTCAAACTTTTGTGATCTGTAAAGATCTCACACTTCTCCCCATAGAGGTAATGCCTCCATATCTTAAGGGCAAAGACAACAGCTGCTAGTTCTAAATCATGTGTTGGGTAATTTTTCTCATGATCTTTCAGCTGCCTAGATGCGTATGAAATAACTTTATGATCCTGAATCAACACAGCTCCTAGTCCCAACTTAGAAGCATCGGTATAAATTACAAATTTTCCTTGATCAGTTGGCATCGTCAATACAGGTGCTTCAATCAGCGCTTGCTTCAATTTGTCAAAACTGTTTTGACACTCTTCTGTCCAGTTATACTTCACTTGCTTCCTTGTTAACGTAGTCAGAGGAACAGCAATCTTAGAAAATCCTTGGATAAATCGCCGATAATATCCAGCTAAACCCAAGAAACTCCTTATTTCTGCAACATTCTTTGGTGCTGGCCAGTCGCGAACTGCTTCAACCTTAGCAGGGTCGACTTATATTCCATCCTTAGAGATTATATGGCCTAAGAATGATACTTTCTCCATCCAAAAATCGCATTTGCTGAATTTAGCAAACAACTGCTTACCTTTCAAAATCTGGAGAACAGTTCTTAAATGTTGAACATGCTCCTCTTGGGTCTTAGAATACACTAGGATGTCATCAATGAATACAACTACAAACTGGTCTAAGAATGGTTGGAAGACCCTATTCATTAAATCCATAAAAGCTGATGGAGCATTCGTAAGTCCAAAGGGCATAACAAAAAATTCATAATGGCCATACCTAGTTCTAAAGGCTGTCTTATAAACATCAGTTGCCTTAATCTTTAGTTGGTGATATCCAGACCTCAAGTCGATCTTAGAAAATACTACTGACTCTCTCAATTGGTCAAACAGATCTTCTATCCTGGGTAATGGATACTTATTCTTAATTGTCAATTTGTTTAGCTCGCGGTAATCTATACATAATATCATACTCCCATCATTTTTCTTAACAAACAATCCTGGCGCTCCCCAGGGCGAAGTACTTGGTCTAATAAACCCTTTTTCCAACAGATCTTGTATTTGTTCTTTCAGTTCTTTCATTTCTGATGGAGCTAATCGATATGGTGGTATAGATACTGGAGCAGCTCCTGGGATTAGATCAATGGAAAACTATAACTCCCTGTCTGGTGGCAATCCTTGAATATCTTCTGGAAAAACCTCAGGGAATTCGTTTGCTACTTCTACGGTTGTCAGTTGGGGTCTATCAGTCGCTGTTAAGGGCGATATATTTGAATGGATTTTATTAACATGTTTGGCCAAAAACTGGAATGACTCTTTTCCTGATGGGTTAACAGCTACTGCTCGTAGTTTAGAGTCAACCCCATACTTAGTTAGCCAATCTATTCCCAAAATCAAATCAAATTCTGGCATCGGAAACACAATTAAATCAGCAGTAATCTTATGCCCTTGAAGTTTAAGTTCTAAACTTCTAAACAGTTCGTGCGATACCAGCTTTACCCCTGATGGTACCGACACACAATAACCTATCATTACTTGCTCCGGCTGGATAGACAATTTCTTAACAAACTCAGCAGAAATGAATGAATGCGTAGCTCCTGAATATAATAAAGCTAGAGAAGGAAATCCAGCTATCGAAATTTCACCTATGACTACTGTTGAGTCTGGAGGAGCTTGATCAGCCGTCATAACAAATGCTCTGCTGGTCACCAGTTGCTTGAATTTTGGACAATTCTTCATAATATGTCCGGGCACTCCACATTTATAGCAGACGTTTTGTCCAAGTCTGCATTGCCCCAAATGATTCTTATGGCATTTAGGACATTCTTTTCTATCATTACCAGCAGGAACAGAGCTTATAGGTTGAATTTGTAGAGGCTTTTGCTCCTGAGGCCTCTGCTGATTCTTGTTCTGTTTTTTGAATGGTCTCGGGTCTTTCTGCTGAAAGGCTTGTCTCTTTTGCTGCCTTTCTTCATCAAGATCCTTCCAATCTCTTTCGATTTGCAGGGCTCTATCCACTGCTTCCCTATAAGTTCTTGGCACTGACAGCCTAACATTCATATTAAACATAGGCTTCAATCCCTCTACAAAGTGATTCAATTTCTCTTCTGGATCTCTCCCTATTAACGGCACAAAGTAGCACCCT
The DNA here is from genome assembly GCA_001598015.1 of Dorcoceras hygrometricum. Lineage (NCBI taxonomy): Eukaryota > Viridiplantae > Streptophyta > Magnoliopsida > Lamiales > Gesneriaceae > Dorcoceras > Dorcoceras hygrometricum. The sequence continues at coordinate 57,774 of KV008316.1, forward strand.
CTTTCAAACACACGTGCATATTCTTGCACAGATAAACTCCCTTGCTTAAGGGTCATAAAATCCCTCTTCAACTCAGACCTTTTCCCAACTGGGAAATATTGTTCGAAGAACACTTGCTTGAATTCTACCCAAGTTAAGTTCAACAAATCTACAGACAATTTGGCTCCTTCCCACCAAATCATCGCATCTTCTCTTAACATATAGATAGCGCACCTGGGTCTATCTATATCAGCCGAATGAAATCCAATGGGATCCAGAGAGACCATGTCTTCATCCATAGGATCCCAAGTACCGGGATCGATCGAAAGTTCGATTCTTTCTGAACTACTCATTTTCAAATGATATCCACATTGTTCACAAATATTCATTTTTGATTTCAAAAATTTCTTATAATTTAATCCATAACAATTTTCGCATTGAACCCACAAATGCCTGTATTTTTGAGTTGCATCGAGATCATTAGACCCTTCTCTTAGAGTTAAATCACTACTCTTCACGTGAGTTCGTAGATTGGACCTCCCGCTTTCACTACTAGTTTTACGTTTATCAAAAATGCACCTAGAAATGTAACTGTCACTACTATCACTTACAATGGACGTATCAATACAGATTTGATACTGAAGATAACTGTCAATGCAACTATTAATGTGATTATTCCAACTAGATTGAGTATCATACATGTAAGGATTGGATAAGGAATCTTCACTCGTAGATCCATTATTCATACAACTAGAATTGCGATAATGATAAAAAGAACTCGCTAGTTCACTCATAAAAGAATGGTCGTTGTCAATCTCAAAAATATGATTCGTTGCTACTGATCTAATACAGTAATCTAAATCAAAACGATACAGCTGAGACACGGAAAACGTAGGCCTTGGATAAACACAATGCCACCCAGTTGCTGGTTTCAAGTTTCACCTGCTGTTCCTCCATCAGTTGTCGCACCTGCACCATTTTAAAAGCTAGTGAGCCTAAAGGCTCAGCAAGTAAAACCTGAGTAATAACAATTTCATAAAACGCAGGCAGACATCTGAAAATTCATAAACAATTCGTTCGTGATATTAAAGACAGGGGATAATAGCCCAGCTCTAACACCATTTCCTTTTCTTTAGACTATGGCATATAAGCTCCTCATGGTCCGTTATGCACTTTGATCAAAATGACTCCCGATATCAGTTTTAGCATATAGCTCGTTATGAAAGGGCAGCCGACATCTAGACAACTGCTCACCCTTCTCGTTGGTGACCGTCAACTATCTATGCCATAATCTTAAAATAAACTTTGTTCCATTACATTATTTTTGTAAAACATTTCTGTAAATCATCGGGATCCATCATTTTAAACATTTGCTTCCCATTTTAAAACTTTACTGAGTATCGAATTCGACTTTGGAAACATATCGTTGAAATGAAACTGGTGAAAGGGAAAACCAGTCGCAAGAAAATGGAACAACACTTTATGAAATAAAACAGATCTCTGCTGTTCGCAAATATCGTTAAAATGAACCAGCTGGAATAAACAGAAACCAGCTGCAAGATATTTTACTAAGACAATCGTATTTAAATGAAACGATGTAGTTGAAGTAAATAACAGATAGGATGAAAGACTATCTGCTGATATTTTATAACTTAAAAGGGACGACGTCGTTAGCGCATCGATCAGTCGCAAAGAAAAGCGCTAACACGATTATATAAATGAATAGTACCAATCGCAAGACTAATACCAGCTGAAATGAACAGCACTTAGAAACGAATAAAGTAACTGCTGAACTATCGCAATGGAATGCATCTGCTGATGAACAGTGCATCTGCTGATTTTATGAAAACAACGCAACTGCTGAATTCTAACAAAGAAGTGATACTGCTAATTTTAATAAGAGAAAGATGCACCTGCTGATGAACAGTGCATCTGCTGAAATTTACGAAAGACACTTGTAATATCGAAACAATGATCGCGCTACCAGCCGTCGCCTATTAAACCAGACTTTATACTGATTCAACCAGCAACTACTGATTACACAATCATCAAATTCCGACATTACAGCAAAAGGAAGAACATTCATAAACATCATAACAATGCAGCTGCTGAATCTTAACAAGGAGATACAGCTGCTGGAACATAACTCGACGTTTGTAACATCAAAACAACAACTATGCCATCAGCCGTTGCCTATCAAACCATACTTTATAATGATTCAACCAGTTACTACCGATTACACAGTTATCAAATTCTGATATTACAGTTACTGCGAGAAGAACATTCATGCATTCTGGAAATAAATTCGAATCCTCAGTACATCTAAAACATTCATGACTTTCTGAAAAACATTCTGGAAGCATCATAAACATCAAAACATCATTTTCGAACCCATCTTTATTTCCTTTTCATGTCTAAATCATTTCAAACATGAAATTTAAACATTTCTTAAACATACAGGCAAGCAGATCCATAAAACAACAATATATGCTTCAAATGGTGTAGCAAAGGATCAGCTTTTACTTGCCTTAAACCAAGCTTTTGCGACAACAGCTAATTCCTGCAGAAATCCTCCCTTTGAGCAACGCACAAACTCTTCTGGAAATATTTTGAAGAACACTTTAAAACTTTTCTTTGCAAATGATGAAAATCTTACTTTGAAAATAGGTTTTTATATGAAAGGGATTAGTGGCAAGCTACTTGTGAAATCAAGCATGACACACCTCTAAAATTTAGTAAAATTCCCTTCATATCATTTTAATTTGTAAAACACCAAACCTTCTCCTAAAGAAATCATTTCACCTCCTTAAAACATTTTCCAATCGATTTAAAATCCAGCTCGTGCATCGCTCATTGGAGTTGCCCCTCCTTAAAACATTTTCCAATCGATTTAAAATCCAGCTCGTGCATCGCTCATTGGAGTTGCCTGCTGGTACCAGCCGCAGCGCATCTTACCTGCTAACCTCAATAAATCAGCAAATACAATACATTTAAAATTGCCAATTTGGCCCATAAAATCAATAAAATATATAAATGTGGTCCTATGGATTTTGGGGCGTTACAGGGATAGAGCGGCGAGCTTCACCTGCTCTAGAACTCCCCGCACCTTGTTCTGGTTCTTTGTGTTGGAATTCTCCTGATTCTTGGAATGAGTGGTGTGGCTTACCAAGCCACACCACTTCCTTCACATAAGCCAAACTACCCTCATCCATTACTTTGGATGTCTTTTCCATATCAGCAACATTTTTCTCTGGGTCATGTACATGTGTTTCTGCAGGTTGTTTTACCACAGCCTAGCTGTTGGATCTGTGTTTAAAGATCAGAATCTTAATTTTGATTAATAAAAAATCTGTTATGGATTTAAGATTGATGTGCAGTCCCAGAGCAGCGTAGAAGATATCCAAGCTGATTAAGGACAAACCAACTCGGATACAAGAAGACCAGATCAGGGAGTTTGGTCAAACTGGTGCTTAAGAGAGATGAATATATTGTGGAAGATGAAGATGAAGATGGATATGAGGGAGAATCTGGAAGTAGGAGTCTGTGATCGTGAACCCCGTAGAAAAAGAAGAAATCCAAGAATAGGGTGTACTCGATCAGCCTCCACAGGACCAAGATGCTACAGGTTAGAAGAGAGGTGCATGCAATTATGGAGATGTCCAATCTGGAGCAGTGAGAGGATGTCCAAGCTGGTGCGACAGAAGACATCCAAGCTGGAACAGGCCTAAGCTGGTACAGTAAAGGAAAATTAGCTTAGGAGATTAACAGCTCGGATCAATGATCAAGTGCAGATTAAAGATCCAGTGAAAGCTGAATCAGAGCAGATGCGATCCAAAGCAGCTTAGGAGATTAACAGCTCGGATCGATGATCAAGTGCAGATTAAAGATCCAGTTAAAGCTGAATCAGATCAGATGCGATCCAAAGAAGAAGGGATATAATCACCGTTGCAAGATTTATCCAGTGTAGAGGGTCACATGCTGTTCGATACCAAAGGAATCGTGGAGGAAGATTACTGTAGTGAAAGAAGAAACCAGCTAGAAAACATGCTTAAAACCCGGCAATGTTCAAGAGCAGACAAGAGCAGGAAAGAACAGAATACAAGAGCAGCTGTGAACAAGAGCATATGAGAAGTGCAGCTTAGAGAAGGAGTGCAGATCAGCTCAAGAGCAGAACAGTTGAAGAAAACCAGCAGGTAGACCAGATCAGAGGCCTTGCGCCAGATCAGATAAATTAGTTTGTGCAATCTCAGAATACTAGAAGACAACTAATTTGTCTGATCGAGACACAGATATTGAAGTTAGCAAAGGCTGGAGAAGCACCGATGAAAAGATCTCAAGTCAAATAAAGCCTGCAACGCATTTAATGCCAAAGGACACAAAGTACATATTTGTCAGAAGCCTTTACAACGGCTACAACCTTGTGTTCAACGGATATAACATATCAGAGGCTTTATATCAAGAGCAGCTGAACAAGCTGAGAAGAGCATGAGCACAGAAAACATGTGAGAGGAGTGGTGCTCTTGACGAGAAGTATAGAGAAAAATTAGAATACAAGAGCAGTGCTTAGTCGAGAGTTTGCACAATCTGGTAGCAGCTGATGTGCAAGCTGTCTTTGTGCCCAGGTGTGAGCTGGTGCACAGACCGTGAGCGTCAAATAGAAATCTTATTCGACGGCAAAACCTTGGGAAGACATTGAGAGATCAGCTCAAATAAGAGCACTTCTCAGTGTGTGATAGTTCAATAGAGAGAGTGAGCATACACTGTAAAAATCTCACACACGATTCACTCATAGATTCCTATGATGAACTGATTAGGTTCGGTGGGTGAATCAAAACCATAATATATTCCTATCCCTTGTATTCTTTGGACAGAAACGTTAGACAAGTCTCATAGTCTTTCTCACTGAGACGTAAAAGAAGTGTTGTTAGACACACAGCTTGTGGGCTGCTGTGCATAGGTGGCTAGGAGTTCTTGCAGCTTGCGGGCTGTCGGACCGGATTGCAGCAGAGGCTGCTATAATCAAAGTCTTCTAGTGGATCCTTTCCGTGCGGAAGAAGGGGAGACGTAGGAGATACAACTCCGAACTTCCATAAACAAATTTCAGTGTATTTTTTTACAGCTTTCTGATTTAACATTCACGCATTGCATATTTCAAAATTATGTTTAAAACTGTTAATAAGCTTTCGATTTTCACAGAGTAGTTCAAGTTTTTTCCGCAAGATTTCATATCTTACTTGATCTACATCTCGGTGCATAAACCTTTCAAGAACACCAAGCTATTGCAACATTAGACTTAAGTAACCAGATTGCATACAATCTGAACCAGCTCACAGAGCCGCTGGTCCAGCTCAGCGCTAATCTGGTTTCGCAGTGACGTGCTAATTGTTTTTCAAATAAACTTTATAATGCACGTAATATGTCTGTCTATGATTTTAGAACAGGGTTTGGATGTTGGAGTTGTGTGAGAACTCATGAGACACCCCCTTTTCGATCCTAACACTGGCCATAAGAGTGGCCTTCAATACGGTCCACCATGCCTTGAACAGATATTTCTGGCTGGTTTTCATCTGCATCCTGGAGCTCTTCTAGTTTCGGCATGCTGTCAATTTATTTGGTCTTATAAGAAGGTTCCTTTCTTCTTGGTGGCATATCTAGGTTCCATCGGGCGTGCCAAATTTTTTTTGTATAGCGTAATTTCTGGGCGTGCCAAGTGCTCAAGCACCAAATTGCGTAAAAATGTAAAAAATCCAACTTCAAATAAATCAAAAGAAAGTGAGAACTAAATTTGATCGTTGGTTCTAATCTTCTAAACTAATATGACACCAAAAATAAGGGAATAAACTGGAACTCACGTAAATAAATCCTGACATTGCTTGTATTTTCAACAAGATGTCGGAATTTACAGACGAAATATATAACAACTAATGTTGCAAGGTGAACGAAAAAACTTGTACCAAATATTGAAAAATCCTAGTAGATTTATGAAGTTTTTGAGTGAATAATTGCCAGGTTTTTTGCTGAGTGTTGGGCGATCGATTGTTGTTGTTCCCTCTTTTCTCAGTCGATGTAGTTTTTAGTCTTGGGAGTTTGCCAACTTACTTGGGCCATGATCTCACGATCTGCTCGACACTACACGTATTGCTACCCGCTTCTTTCAATTAATCAAAAATGATTTAAAATGTGCGGGTGCTTTCCGATGTCAATTATCTGCTGAAATTATATTGGGTTTTGGCTTCTTCTGTAACTAGGCCAATTTTAATTTTGGTACAAACACTTCCAAACCAATGATGAATATATGTTTAACATTTCTCGCTCAAATATTTTTAACCAACCAGACACTCTGTAACCAAGCTATGCAATGAAGATGATGGCCTAACAGTAATACAAAAATATCAATTAAACAGAAGGAAATCAAAATGAAGAGCAAGTTGGTTATATCAAACTGCAAGATCAAGGAATAGCGAATGGCAGAGATATTAGTCTCAGGTGCGGCACATCGAAATAGAAATATATAATTTGAGAAAAAATTGAATACCGAAATTTTTAAGTGGAAAACTCATAAAATATATTTAGTGTAAAAATCACGGTCAAGGTGAAACATCCACACTATCTCACCTTGGAGACACATTCTCTCTTAATATATATATATATATATATATATATATTAAGAGAGAACTTAAGATAAGATGATTAAATTTGAAGAAATGCAAGCCATATTTATAGGCTCATTTCTTCGGTCTCAATTTAATATTTTGTATACCGCCTACTGCAAACATTTATCTCAATTGGATATTTGATTGAGAATCAAATATCTCCTCACATATCCTTTCAATTTTTTCGTTCCTTGCTACTTACGTTTCTACTAGGCTATCTACACCACTCGAACTTATCAAAATTCAATGGCTTGGTAAGATAATCAGTCATATTATCCTTCATATGGATTTTCTATATATCCACACTTCTAGTAACATTCGGAACAAAGTGAAATTGTACTCCAATGTGTTTAATCCTGTAATGAAAGACTGAAGTCCTTGCAATGTGCAAGACAAATTGACTGTCACAAAAAGGAATTTCCTCTTGTTTGTGATCAATTTCCTTCCATAACCTTTGAATCTATATAGCCTCTTTACAAGCTTGAGTAGTGTCATGTATTCTGCTGCCATTATAGATAACTCCACAACTGATTAAAACCCAGTGTACTGATCCTATTATGTGAGGCCTGGAAGATCAGTTCAGGTTAATTAAGTTGGATTAATCAGTATCAAAGGGGATCAGATCGGGCACAAGCTAAACTATTCGCTCGAACATTGAGCCGATCTATTGAAGCGTGCTGATCTGATGGAATAGTGCCGAACTAGATCCAGCGTGTTGAACTGGATCGAGTGTGCTGACCTGATCGAGCTGCTTTAGGCAGATCGAGTTGTGTGCTGATCGAGCCATGCTGATCTGGTGTGAGCTGAGCTGGTCTAGTAGTACGTGCTGGTTAAACTAGTGCGAGATGATCTGATGCCTTAGTTGGATGATATAGCGTACTGATCTTGTCCGTGTTGTTTGGGAAGCGCTAAGCTGATCTGAGGGTTTTGTGCTGATCTGAGGACACTGAGATGATGTGTTGTTATGCGTGCTGGTTGTTCTGAGCTGGAGTCAGCTTGGAGGAGAACTGAACGTCCCGAGCTGGTATGATGCTTAGAGGCCTGAGCTGGTCGGTGGTTATTGTAGATCAGATCGGGAGAACTTAAGTTATATACTTAGAATTTGACCAAGTATTAGCCATTTCCCCACACTTAGATATTTCGTACACCTCGAGAGCCCGAGCTGATATCCCATCGTGAAACGCTCGACACTGTTCACCCGAACCTTATTTTTTCCGATAGCCGGCGCTAGACGGCTCAGGTTGGAGAAAGGTTGGTACAGTTGGACTTCTCTCTCCAAACGCGTCCTTACCTTACCATGATCGGAGCCTGTGGTTAGCCAGAGAAGAAGCACGACGTTAGTAGAGGCTAGTTGTTTCTTCACATTTTCCGACTGTTTTATTTTTCAGCTCAGGTATCCATGAGTTGTAAGTTGGTACGCCTTAGCTTTGTTTTGAGACCAGCATAGTATACTTTAGAGTATCTGAGCTGTTTTGCCCTAGGTCATGTTTTGGGTTAAATTTTTCGAGCTGATTTCTTTTAGGTTTGAGCAGATTCTAGTTGGTGGTGTAAGCTTCCCGAGCTTCTGGAGACTCTTGTGGTTTTTGGTGTGATTTTTCCACCCTGTTTGCTGAAGTGTTGGTTCACGTGATCTGTTGTGTGGAGCGTGTGTGAGCTGGAGCTGTTGTTTACTACCTGAGCTGACAGTGTGGGTGTACTGTCCTAAACATCGAGCTGACTTGAGGTATTTGGCAAGAGATACCTGATGTAGAATTTGGAACTTGTATTTACAACTTTCATAGAGTATGATTATGTGCTCTATGTTTTGATCTATATTGTTGCCTGTGTTGTTTTTTACATGTGATTGCATATATTCATATACATATCATGGCATCGAGCATGAACTTTGCATATTGGGCCTTGAGATTTTATTGCCAATCGTTATATTGATTCTTGGCTTGAAGTGAACTCTCGTGGAGTGGTTTTGTGTTCATAATCATGAGGGAGAGCACTGAGGATGCACTGAGTAGCTCCTGCCCCCTCAGTTTGTTGTGGCCTGGATAGGTGGTGGTGGGTGGTTGTAGTGCACATTCATTTGCCATCGCAGCACGAGCGGGTAGCTCCCTTCACCCTCGATGATGAGCCACATCTATTTTTCCTTGGGACCATCGGGGTAGCTCCAGAACTCCCGAAACGTTGCTACATGTTGCTGATGACTGTTTCATTTGGTCTCCGGTTTTGGTATCCAATGTTTATTGTTACCGGACATGCATTGTATAGCACATTTTATATATCATACGTACTTCGCTTGTTGTTTTACTTTGTTCTCCGTTCTGGGGTTTGACCAATTTTCCTTTGGGGCTGTTTTGGTTGTGTTGTACCATTTTAGGTTATCCAGGTACTTTAGCTGGGGTAGGAGGTGCTTCAGCTAGTGGAGCCCCTTATGTCAGGCCTGGTGCTCTAAATCTCATAATTAATCACGTAATTAATAAATAATGCGGAAGCTCAAAAAAATGGGTTAAAATTTTTCTATTGGTCTGAACAAAAAAATACACTTCAAAGTATGTGAAAACTCAAAATATAGATTTTTATACAAGAGTCAAACAACAAACAACATACAGATAAAGTTCAACAAATAATCACAACTACACAGAGTATCCCCTAGTAACGACTCAGGAGCACTATATCTGTTGAACAATAACTGGGATACAATATCAACTGTTAGAGTAGATGCCCAACTAACCAACTTGTGGCGTGTGGGTTTATAGACTCTTGTATGAAACAGTCTTTATATACGATATTCACATTCTTTTATATGACGTTCTTTACTTTCATTATGTGTGTAATGATTTACAATTGCCTTGAGTAAAGACCTAGAATGCACTTAAGCGTATGTTAGATGTGATAGTGGGTATGACGAATATCATGAAACACATCTAATAGTCGCTGTGTATTCTGAAAATGTTCCTAGTCGATTGGGCCGTCAAAATGAGGATAAGGCCGCCCGAGTTAGAGACTAGTATCTGCGATGCGAAGTACCAGGTTTCATTGGTAGGGAACATTGTGATGTTCTGAGCATGCAAATAGATAGTGACCTGGTTATCTATCGAACTACCCTCGTTCGGACTTTCCAAGTGGTTACCATTTGTCGAGTGGATAAGTCCGAGGTCTTGGTTGTACTGATTAGTCCTCACGACTCGAAACATCATTGAGACTCTACATGATAGGCGTCTCACTTTGATCCGTTTGCCGACTCACTTGGGGTCATAAGGCGTCGGGATTGGGTGAGACCCCGATGCATGTAGGAGTCGATGCATCGTTGTCGAGGATTCACCGCTCGCATACATGCGTGGATATCCTATGCTATCTGAGGAGATAATAGTGTATAAATCTCTGGCCAGAGTACTAGAAGTGTTTTAGGTAAATGTGTTTACCTAGTTACACTCGCGATGTCACTATTCGATCTCCAAGATGTATGCATAGCTATCGGATCTATAGCGACTCTCGATTTACCAATGGTCGTTGATCTGATCGGGATATATGGATTGAAAGGACCGTACCGTACGCTAACCACGACCAACTGGTTCTTGCAGGCACTATCAGTGATACCTAGGGGATCATGGGGTTATGTTGCTAGACGCTTTACCATGATCCGTTGGGCAGGTCCGGAATTGTGATTCCGGAGCCACAATGGTTGTGGGCCCACGGCTAGCTGTATCCCTGAACCATTGAGGGTCACACAAGTACTAGATTCGGGATTCCCGCATGGATACTCAGCTCAATGTGTTGAGCAGGAGAAGAGGATTTCGGGAAGTGCGACTTCCTAAAAGTCAACAGGGGTCAGACCGGGGTTTCCCGCTGTTGAGGGGCAAAACGGTCATTTTGCACTGGGGTTCTGAAAAATGGTTTTTCAGATCATTGTATTCAGTTTCGGAAACTAAGTCGATCGGTCCGATCTGATCGGTGATCGGAGTTACGGTGAAGTCTCGGTGATGGAGATGAAACGAATGTTCATCCGTTGGACCCGGGCCCGTTGGGCCGGATCCAAATCCATCACCTATTCTATTTAATATAGAATTATGACTTAACCTAAACACAACTCATGCACTAAACCCTAACCCTAATCTCTATAGCCGCCCCCTCCTCTCTCAGCCGCCGCCGCCGCCGTGCGCCGCCGCCGGAAATTCGTTTCCGGCCAACTCGATTAGGAGAATCCGTTCGTGCAGAATTCGTCAGTGCTTCTAGTGCAGGCTGACGAAGGAGTCTCGGTTCTGGTCGTGGACCGGATTGGCGATTTCTACCACAATCTACCGAGAAGAGCCGACGTTATTGTAACTACGGTTGGAGCCAGGCACAAGTGCCAGCAAGGTAGTGGTTTTGAACCCTAACCTAAACACAACTCATGCACTAAACCCTAACCCTAATCTCTATAGCCGCCCCCTCCTCTCTCAGCCGCCGCCGCCGCCGTGCGCCGCCGCCGGAAATTCGTTTCCGGCCAACTCGATTAGGAGAATCCGTTCGTGCAGAATTCGTCAGTGCTTCTAGTGCAGGCTGACGAAGGAGTCTCGGTTCTGGTCGTGGACCGGATTGGCGATTTCTACCACAATCTACCGAGAAGAGCCGACGTTATTGTAACTACGGTTGGAGCCAGGCACAAGTGCCAGCAAGGTAGTGGTTTTGAACCCCCTATGTATGTCGATAACTGTTATTGATTTTTCGTATTGATCGTCTCCCGGCTTTTATTCTATGTTCTTCCACTACCTCGCCGGGGGGCGGATCCGGATCCCCAACATCAACACCTAAGGGCTCCACTAGCTGAAGCACCACCTAGACCAGCTGATCTACCTAAAAAACCGCAAATGATCACAACACAACCAAAGCAGTCCTAAAGGAGAAAATAAAGAGGTTAGACCTCAATATGGAGAACATAATAAATATAGCAATGCAGTACGAAAGAAATATGCAACATGTAATGCAATGCATGCTCGGGTACAATCTAATCGGGTAGCACAATCACTAGAGGCCAAACGAAAGCTCAACACAAGGTGAGAGTGTCGTATGAGTTCGGGAGCTACCCGATAGCCCATCACGACAGCGAAGGCGGCCACATTGTCAAGGATTCAGGAGCTACCCTGTCATGCTCGACGGAAAGTCAATCGCCATCGCTCTACCAGGCCACAGCAAATGAGGGCGCCGACGACAAGTCCCTGTGCGTCCTCAGCTGCACTCAATCTTGAGTGTGTCGATCAATATCAAGTCTCTCAATCAACATCATCCAGATCTTAGAAGGAAAAATCAGATCGAATCCATGCAGCGATTATCAATCAAAATCGACATCAGGCTCAACATGAATGCATGAATCCATGACACATCTCACATGTTATGTAATGATCTATGCAGCAGATACTCAATACCGCACGTAAATTCATGTAACCACAAAGCACATAAATCGCATATTACACATTTCAAACTCTACAAGACTGTAAAGTACTCGTTCCATCCGTACCTTTCTAACAGTTTTACCAAAATACCTCAAATAAGCTTAAACCAAACATATTCCCTACTAATACAATATGAGCAAATATCTATTTTAAAAGAAACATGTCATGTTGGATATCTAATTTGGTAAACAATAGTTATTTTTAAATATATGTAAGTCCCTTGTTATTTCATGAAGAAGCATAGATGCTCGCAGGAATTGATTATAGCCAAAAAATTTGGCGTTTTAAATTAAATTCTAATGAGCTAAGTTTTTGTAATGTGCTTTGCAAATTTAAATCTCTGTAAAAAATAGAATAACCTTTAAACAGTAGAAGGCCTTGTTCGATAAGAAGGGGAATATTGTTACACGGATAACTGCGAGAATTGGTAGTACTAAAACACACCGCCGGCATGACTATTTCTCGCGCAGACGTCACGGAAAATGCCATTGTTGCGTCACAAATCACACAGCTCAATGTGCAGATAATGACAATGGCTTCATAGTTGAGTGTGTCGAAATCAAAATAAAATCTTTTTGTGATATCAAACATAATATCGACTTCTCTCCATCAAACCCCAAAAGTTCATATATTTTATTTATGATATCTGCATGCATGCTTCCAATACAAATGATGAATATATGTTTAACATTTCTCGCTCAAACATTTTTAACAAACCAGACAGACAGTAGCTAAGCAATGAACATGATGGCCTAACAGTAATATAAAAAAATCAATTGAACAGAAGGAAATCGAAATGAAGAGGAAGTTGGTTATATCAAACTGCAAGAGCGAGGAAGAATAAAATAGCGAAGGCGAGAGATGTTGGTATCAGGTACAGCACCGCAAAAAAGAAATATATAATTTGAGAAAAAAAATTGAACACCGAAATTTTTAGGTCGAAAAATCATAACATTTACTTATAATAAAAATCACGGCCAAGGTGAAACATTCACACGATCTCAGTGTGTCACCATGTGATTGGACCAAATTTTTAAGTTCAACATTTTTGTTATGTTTTAAATAAGTTCGGACCAATCACATGGTGCCATGTAGCAGTCGGGGAAGAAGGTGTTAGGATAAAATTTATTAGTTTTGGTGATAACAAAAATAAGACAAGTTGCTATTGAACAATCAGTTGTCGCATCTAACAGGAGATCTTTTATCAATCGACAAGGGGCAATTCAGCAGTTGGGGTATTTGTTGGAAATCAGCAGATGGTATGCAATCAGTGGTTAGTTTGTTCTCGAAGATATTCAGCAGATACATTCTTTAGAGAAATCAGCAGGAAGAATTCTTGAAGAGATCAACAGTTGTTTAGAATATTTCGTTGGAGAATGCAAAACGACAGCGTTTAGATAAGTTGGAACGACGGCGTTTTGAGGTACCGCTAGAATTTCAGTCGATGGAGTTTGCGTTTAATCAATCGCTGGTATTTCAGCAGATGCTCTCTTCAAAGCATATCAGCAGACAGTTGGTTCTTCAACAGTTTATATATTTCAGCAGATGGCTACAGTGAACATCAACCAGCAGGTATTATGATAGCAAAAGGGTGTCGCTTGAATAAGTTGACACGACATCGTTTTATCGCTAAAGGAATCAGTCGATGGAAAAACACAAATGTATGTCATCAGGTGAATTCTTTCAAGTGTTCTTTCAGTCGAAGTATCTACAACGTTGATGGAGTTAGTGCTGGTTATCAAAGTCATTTCAGGCGCAAGCTCAAATTGATTCAAATACGATCGTTTACTCAAATGTAAAAGATTCGTAGGATCGTACAATTGCTTGGAATTAAGGAGACAAGGTAGGTACTATTTTGGGTAAATAGTACGATGTACAGAGACCGATTTTCATTGCTTGCACAGGAATGGAAAGAAGACAAATTGGCTCTGTCAATGAGCAATTTACCTTGTAGTGGAGCAGGATTTACGGTGTACAATTTTGGCAGCAATTCAAACGGGATTTATTTTCCTTGGAGAATTTTGTGATCGTTGCAATCGAAGCCTCTATATATCAGCAGCAGTGTTGAAGAAATAACACTTCGCCATTAATCTATTGCGGTCACGCTGTCAAACTTTCTCTAGAGCTTACTCTTCGTTGAAAACATTCAAAGCTCAAGCACTCGAAGAATCTTCATTCATTTGATATTCACTGTTATACCTTCGAGTGTCATTCTCTGGTTCACATTATTGAATCAAGTTTCTTTGTCTTAGAAACCAGAGATTTTACAGTACTCAAAAAGTGTATTCATTGTTGTATTTGATTGAGTCTGTAACGAACTGTCTTTGTGAAGAAGTACGAAAAACAAACAAGTGTTGTAAACCGGCAGCTGCGTCTGCGTGGAGTAAGTACTAGGAGTTCTCATAGCTGCTGGCTTTGGGATCGGGTGTTTGTAGACGGCCTACTTGCATCAAATCTTCTAGTGATACCTTCCGAGGAGGAAGAAGGGGAGACGTAGGACATTGAAGTCCGAACTTCCAGAAACAAATCTTGAACTCTATCTTTTACATTACGCACGATTATATTATCTATGTTTATTTACTGTTCACAAACCAATCGGCCTTTTTCAGCACAAATATTGTTGGCTGAAAAGTTTGCTCATAACTGAGATATTCTTAAGTCTGGTAACTCGGACTTAAGTTAAGCAAGAAGCTTGCAAAATATTTTTAAAAAGTTTTGAAATAGAAAAATCGAAGGAGTTCATTCAACCCCCCCCCCCCTTCTGAACTCCTATTTACTCAGTGATTCTATTTCTGGGACCATCAAGTGGTATCAGAGCAGGCACATCTCAGTTATTGAACAGTTATCTTTGTGCTTTACATCATACTAATATGTCTACCTCACAAAACAAGATTCATTTGTTCTCCAGAGATGAATACGATGACTGGAAGATTCGCATGCAGGCGCATCTTGCTGCTATGGATGATGAAATGTGCAATGTCATTACTGATGGGCCATTGAAGATAATGAAGCCAAATCTTGCGTTTTCGATGTCATGTCCCTCTTCGTTAAGAATTTTGGGAAATACCTGAGAAGATCTTTCAACCCTTCTACTTCTTTCAATAATTTTAATAAATCTGATAAAGTTGCATCTGACTTAACCTGTTATAATTGTGATCGTCCAGGGCATTTCGCTGCTGATTGCAACAGACCCAAGAGAGACGATAGAAACAAGCGAGATGATAGAAGAGCTGACGATCGATACAGGAAAGAAGAGCGATACAGACATGATGAGGAAGATAATGAAAGAACTGTTGATAGGTCCAAGGACAAATCCAAGGACAAATTCAAAGAAAGATCGAACGACAGAAGGATGAAGACCAGCAGCAACAAAAGATTCAGTCGCAAGCATGACCGCCAGGTGTTGGTGGCTGAGGAAAGCACCAAAAGCTGGGCGGATAGTGACTCAGACTCATCCAGCAGCAGCTCATCTTCAAGTGATAGTGAACAGGAGGAGGTTCACTGCTTCATGGCTGACCAAACAGACGATGATGAGGTATTTGATTTTTCGAATGTTGAATTTACACGCGATGACCTTGTCATAGCACTAAATGACATGGTCAAAGAGTACAGGAAACTTTCTCACTCATTCGAGGAAGCTAAAGCTGAAAACATGAGTCTAAAGAGTAGTTCGATTGAATCAAATTCTGATGAGTTTGAGGATATTGACATTTTAAAGACTGAGTTGAGTAAGCTACAAGCTGAGAATGAGATGCTGAAAGATGAGACCAGTGAGCTCAAAGCTGAAATTGAAGCATTGAATCAATTGGTGAGCTCCTGGAATCATTCTTCTCGAGTTCTTCACAAACTGAACGAGTATCAAAAACTAGCCAGTGATAAGACTGGTGTGGGATTCAATAGTAGTGAGTTCAGTCAAGGAGATACAAGTACTCAATCACGATCAGCCTATGACAAGTTCAATATTATGAGCTTTGTCAAAGCTGACATGATATATAACTGCCTTGAGTCTGTGAAATATGATAATCAGAACTCTCCAAAGCTGAGCGAAAATGGAAAAGCTGGTATCGGCTTTTCAAAACCTGAGAGTTTCAAGCCTAACTGGCTAAAGAACAGACTGGACAAAGACAAAGCGAAAACTGGTCAAAAACCGTTTGTTTCTAACCAGTCGTGGCGTAACTCGAAGAAGGTTAAATCGGGTTGGAAAAAGTTTCAGCAGAGGAGAGATCAACATGATCAAAGTATGAAGTCACAACTCAAAAGATCTCCACGCAATTTTGCACAGACCTTTGTGGATCCTAGAACTGGAAAAACCGTAAGGATTATTAAAATCTGGGTCCCGAAAGTGCAATTTTGCACAGACCTTTGTGGATCCTAGAACTGGAAAAACCGTAAGGATTATTCAAATCTGGGTCCCGAAAGGGTTAATCCAATCTGGACCCAAGTAAAATTGGGTACCAAAAGTTGCTTCGTATGATTTCAGGGTAACAGGTACAAAGCAGCAGCTGAAACAACTTTGTGGTACCTGGACAGTGGATGTGCACGACACATGACTGGAAACACCAAGCTGTTAACAGATGTTGTTCCTCACAAATGAGCAAAAATAGTCTTTGGAGACAATGCCTACGGTAACACTGTGGGTAAGGGTAAGCTTACCCATGGTAACATTTCAATATCTGATATTCTAGTTGTTGATAACTTGCGTTACAATCTGATCAATATCAGTCAGCTTTGTGACAAAGGTTTCCTTGTTAATTTTCAACAACACACGTGCACAGTTCAGAACTCAACTGGTCTAACCATGTTGGTGGGTAAGCGTTCTGGGAACACCTACATCATCGACTGGTCAGATCAGCAGGAACCTGAACAATTGTGCCTCGCAGCTGGCTCTTCCAAGAGCTGGTTGTGGCACCAGAGAATGAATCATTTGCATTTCAAAACAATTGCTAAATTGAGTCAACATGATTTGGTTTCTGGTCTGCAAAAAATCAGTTTTTCAAAGGACAAGATTTGTGCAGTTTGTCAGCTGGGAAAACAAATAAAATCCACTTTAAAAAAAAAAGGTGGTAAACGTTCTTCCCATTGCCTTGAGCTCTTGCATATGGATCTCTTTGGTCCTATTTCAGTCACGAGCTTAGGGGGAATGTCATACACCCTTGCAATTGTTGATGATTTCTCAAAATATACTTGGGTGTTATTTTTAAAAGCAAAATCTGAAACCGCCGACCAGCTGATAAAACTTTTAAAACGTTTGCAAAATGACAAGTCTTGTTCAGTCAACCGGATAAGAAGTGATCGCGGTACTGAATTTCTAAATTTTAAATTAACTTCTTATCTGGAGGACTTGGGAATAAAGCATGAGCTATCGGCAGCAAGAAGTCCTCAGCAAAACGGGTTAGCTGAAAGGAGAAACCGCACTCTTAAAGAGGCTGCTAGAGCTATGATTGCATATTCCATCATTTCTCAAAAATTCTGGGCAGAAGCAGTTAATACAGCATGCTATACTCAGAACAGATAAATGATAAATAGGATGCATGATAAAACACCCTATGAGATCTGGACTAGCAAAAAGCCTGATATTTCTTATTTCAGGGTGTTTGGATGCAAGTTTTTCATTCATAATAATGGCAAGAAGCATCTAACAGCCTTTGAACCTAAATCTGATGCAGGTGTCTTTTTAGGATATTCAGCAGTAAGCGAAGCATTTCGAGTGTTCAACAATCGAAGCTTAACGGTTGAAGAATCAGCACACGTCGTGTTTGATGAAACCAGCTTCAAGTCAAATTCAGCTGCAAGCTTACACGATTTGTGTTCACGTCTGGAATCAACAAGTCTTGAAGAATCAGACGATGACGTGGCACAAAGAGAATCAGCTGAGGGGGAACAACCAGCAGTGGTCCCAATGCACAACAACGTTCAACAAGATCCAGCAGGTAATCCTGTTATTATTGAGTTAACTCACATGGAGCAGCCGCAAGATCGAACTACAAGTGCACCAACTGCTGGTGAAGAAGCGTCGAAGAATCAAGGTAATATACAATCAGACGACGCTCAACCATCGACTGGCCAAACAGCAGCAAGCAATTCCCAAATTCCATCAAGTTCACCTGCTGGACAACCAGTCGCGAGAAATTATCAATTGGTATCTCCTGCTGATCAATCAGTCGCAAGAGATATTCAACAAGCATCAAGCTACCTGCTGGTCAATCAGCCACTAGCGCATCAAGTCTACCTGCTGATGCACCAGCAGCAAGTAAGTCCTACCAGCAGGAAGCAAACGCACAAGCTAGCGATTCACAACATCAATTGGCGTCTGCTGATCCAGTCTTTGCAAATCATCCAGCAACACAGGGGGAACAACAATCAAATCCCATTGGACTTGATCTTCGGTGGAATAGAAATCATCCACCTGAGCAAGTCATAGATCGATGAATCTCAAAGTGGCATTTCTTCTCGGCTGCATAAAATTGAACAAAGCTTGTGTGACTCCCTGCGCGATCAAGCAGATATCTTCAAGAATTTATCTCAGGGAGCACGCCAAGAAGCTCGCACTATTGATGATGTCCAAACCTTGCGCTTTAATGAATTCCGCAAACATACTCTAGCTCAAAATGCTTCTATCTTTACCGGACTAGCGGATGTGCGAAAGGAAGTGCAGGAAGTGAATGCTAAAGTGGACATCTTAGCCTCGCGCTTAAATGACGTTCAAAAGGATGTTGAGGCCACCAAGGAAGCCATTTCCCACCAGATTTTCGAATTTCAAAGTCAGGCACAGGAAAATCAGAATATTCTTCATGCCCAACTGAGCGAACTTGTTGATTATATCCATCGGGGCGGTGCTGACAAAAAGGGGGAATGTAGCAGCCGAGGTGCTCAAAATAGTGCTAGTGCTGAAAGAACTCCAACGTTTGCGCAAAGGGTTGAAATTGCTCAGAGAAGAATTGTAGAGACTGTGCTGGATGCTGATCGAAACGCTGAATCTCTTGAAAGGCAAGCAGCAGCAGAACGAGATAGAGAACGAAGGAGAAGGGAAGCGAGATCGTTGAAAAGAAGAAGATCTTAGGATAGGAAATCTTTGTACAAATCTAATGTACAATTCTGTTGTTTAATGAAAAGTTTGCATTCCAGCAGATCGTGTGCAATTTATTTTTGCATATCTTTTTGTCTCGGCTGCTGAAGTTTTGTCATCACCAAAAAGGGGGAAATTATTAGGATAAAATTTATTAGTTTTGGTGATAACAAAAATAAGACAAGTTGCTATTGAACAATCAGTTGTCGCATCTAACAGGAGATCTTTTATCTAATCGTACAAGGGGCAAATTCAGCAGTTGGGTATTGTTGGAAATCAGCAGATGGTATGCAAAATCTTTGTACAAATCTAATGTACAATTCTGTTGTTTAATGAAAAGTTTGCATTCCAGCAGATCGTGTGACAATTTATTTTTGCATATCTTTTTGTCTCGGCTGCTGAAGTTTTGTCATCACCAAAAAGGGGGAAATTATTAGGATAAAATTTATTAGTTTTGGTGATAACAAAAATAAGACAAGTTGCTATTGAACAATCAGTTGTCGCATCTAACAGGAGATCTTTTATCAATCGACAAGGGGCAATTCAGCAGTTGGGGTATTTGTTGGAAATCAGCAGATGGTATGCAATCAGTGGTTAGTTTGTGCTCGAAGATATTCAGCAGATACATTCTTTAGAGAAATCAGCAGGAAGAATTCTTGAAGAGATCAGCAGTTGTTTAGAATATGTCGTTGGAGAATGCAAAACGACAGCGTTTAGATAAGTTGGAACGACGGCGTTTTGAGGTACCGCTAGAATTTCAGTCGATGGAGTTTGCGTTTAATCAATCGCTGGTATTTCAGCAGATGCTCTCTTCAAAGCATATCAGCAGACAGTTGGTTCTTCAACAGTTTATATATTTCAGCAGATGGATACAGTGAACATCAACCAGCAGGTATTATGATAGCAAAACGGTGTCGCTTGAATAAGTTGACACGACATCGTTTTATCGCTAAAGGAATCAGTCGATGGAAAAACACAAATGTATGTCAGCAGGTGAATTCTTTCAAGTGTTCTTTCAGTGAAGTATCTACAACGTTGATGGAGTTAGTGCTGGTTATCAAAGTCATTTCAGGCGCAAGCTCAAATTGATTCAAATACGATCGTTTAATCAAATGGAAAAGATTCGTAGGATCGTACAGTTGCCTGGAATTAAGGAGATAAGGTAGGTACTATTTTGGGTAAATAGTATGATGTACAGAGACCGTTTTTTATTGCTTGCACAGGAATGGAAAGAAGACAAATTGGCTCTGTCAATGAGCAATTGACCTTGTAGTGGAGCAGGATTTACGGTGTACAATTTTGGCAGCAATCAAACGGGATTTATTTTCCTTGGAGAATTTTGTGACCGTTGCAATCGAAGCCTATATATATCAGCAGCAGTTTTGAAGAAATAACACTTTGCCATTAATCTATTGCGGTCACGCTGTCAAACTTTCTGTAGAGCTTACTTTTCGTTGAAAGCATTCAAAGCTCAAGCACTCGAAGAATCTTCATTCATTTGATATTCACTGTTATACCTTCGAGTGTCATTCTCTGGTTCACATTATTGAATCAAGTTTCTTTGTCTTTGAAACCAGAGATTTTACAGTACTCAAAAAGTGTATTCATTGTTGTATTTGATTGAGTCTGTAACGAACTGTCTTTGTGAAGAAGTTCGAAAAACAAACAAGTGTTGTAAACCAGTAGCTGCGTCTGTGTGGAGTGTTGTGAAGTACTAGGAGTTCTCATAGCTGCTGGCTTTGGGATCGGGTGTTTGTAGACGGCCTACTTGCATCAAATCTTCTAGTGATACCTTCCGAGGAGGAATAAGGGGAGACGTAGGACATTGAAGTCCGAACTTCCAGAAACAAATCCTGAACTCTATCTTTTACATTACGCACGATTATATTATCTGTGTTTATTTACTGTTCACAAACCAATCGGCCTTTTTCCGCACAAATATTGTTGGCCGAGAAGTTTTCATAAAACTGAGATCCAAACTTTTAAAAGAGTTTTGAAAATAGAAAATCGAAGAGTTCATTCAACCCCCCCCCCTTCTTAACTCCTATTTACTTAGTGATCCTATTTTTGGGACCATCAGAAGGTGAGGAAGTTGATTGTGCAGGATATCGGGTCTGTATATATATACATATATACATACACACACATGAGAGAGAACTTAAGAATAATATGATTAAAGATGAAATGCGAGCCATATTATAGGCTCATTTCTTCGGTCTCAATTTAATGTTTTGTCTACCACCTACTGCAAACCTATCTCTCAATTGGATATTGGATTGAAATCTAACATATCTCCACATATCCTTTCAATTTTTTCATTCATTATGCTTACGTTTCGGCTAGGCCACATAAAGATGTACACCACTCGAACCACATAAGGATGTACACCACTCGAACTTATCAAAATTCAATCGCTTGGTAAGATAATCAGTCATGTTATTCTTCAAATAGATTTTCTATATATCCACACTTCTTTCATCTACTACTTTCGGAACAAAGTGAAATTGTACTCCAATGTGTTTAGTCCTGGAATGAAAGACTAGAGTCCTTGCAATGTGCAAGAAAAATTGACCGTAAAAAAAAGAATTTTCTCTTGTTTGTGCTCAAGTTCCTCCCACAACCTTTGCATCTAAATAGCCTCTTTGCAAGCTTGAGTAGTATCATGTATTATGTTGTCATTGTAGATAACACAACAACTGTCGCAGTTTAAAACCCAGCTCCTCTTACAAGTGTAAACACGTAACTAGTATTAGATTTTACTTTATTAGGATCACCTATATAATCTAGATCAAAATAGCCCCCGAGTTTCAAATACGATCTTCTAAAACATAATGTAGCATTTGAGATACCCTAATGTATCTAAGGATCATCTTAACCGTGCTCCAATGCTCTCTTCCTCGATTCTCAATTTATCGACTAACTGCTCTCACTACTTGTGCAATATCTGGTCTTGTACAAACTATAACGAATATCAAACTTCCCTTATGGATGCATATGGTATTCGAGACATTTCCATCCTCTCTATTTCAGTAACATCGCTGAGGATAATTTGAAGTTAACAAGAAGAGGAATCGAAGTTTGGAATACAAGAATTCGAAGAAACGGGTGGTTAAAATTTGATCCGTTAACGGATTCAAACTTGCTAAATGATGTCGGGACACGGGTCGGAGTTGTCCTCCAACACTCAAATCAATATATTTTATACGATGTAACGTATGCATAGATCTCTCATTAAAAATAATATCAAACTTGGTATTTATCGAGAAGTTTTATACTATGCATCGTAATTTTAGGAACTTCTGCTTTCAATTCGGGTTAAGGCCTTTTTATTGGGGTAAACACAATGTTCAAAAATATCTTCGCACATTATAAGAAAAGATATTTATCTCGTCGCTTATAAGAGGTCGTCGGGTTATTTTGTTATCCCCTCAACTATTAATCGCTCATGACATGTCATATTTGTCAGGTAAATAATCTAATTTAGATTATTCATGTAAATCATTTGTTCGACCAGAAGGAAATGAGATTTTGTTAACATTTATTACGAAATATACTTATTTTCTCTTCCTGTATAATCGGTTGTGTTAGGACCGAAAAACTACTTAAAGACTTGAACAGTGCTGCTATTGTAAAGATTAAAAAGTTTTGCGCTGCTATTTAAAAGATGAGGTGCAATACCTCTGGTTCTTGAACATTAAAAACAGAGCACCGGAGACAGATCTGGTATGAATTAAATCATGCGGAAAACGCCAGAACTGAATCCTAATATTTTAAAACAACTTTGCGCAAACAGATTTCTGTAAAACCAGCATGTGAAATCTGTTTGTTGTGTGCAAGTGTGATTTCTGTTATGCGTGCTAAATTAAATGCAAGTGCTGAATGAATAACAGAATACAATACACAATCGATTTGTTTATGGAAGTTCGGACTTCAATGTCTTACGTCTCCCCTTCTTCCTCCTCGGAAGGTTCCACTAGAAGATTTGATCTATACATCGTGTACAGACCCGATCTCGCAACCAGCAGCTGCGAGAACTCCTAGACTCTACCAGCCCTCGGCTGTTCACTCAATCACTTGTTTAATGCCTCTGTGAGAAAGGCTACAAACACAGAGTTTAACGTCGTCGTGCTTGGACGGGATTTGATTTGCATTTGGGTTTTGATTCACTCGCTAAGAAATTACGCACATCTTTCAAAATATGCGAGTGAATCTGTGTGTGTGAGATTTACAGTGTAAGCACAACTCTCAAAGAAATAATGAATCTCACACACTCGGGAAATGCTCTACAAAAGTCAGGCCCCGTGCTAATTACTAACAATTAACACGTAAATAGCGCATAAACACGGAAGCTTAAAATCAGGGCTTAAAATTTTTTCGAAATAATATGGGCCTGAACTTCAAATTATACATTCAAAATATTCAATACTCAAAATATGAGTTAACTCAAACTCATACAACAGGTAACCACATAATTCAATTCAAAATACAGATCCCCAAATACAATAAAACACGGGGCATCCCCCGGTTCAATACATATCACAAATAAACTGGGACTCAGGGATGAGGGGATCGACCAGCTGAACTTCCACTCTGCCCAGCTTGGTTACCTAAAGCTCCTGCAAATGGGCAACACAGACCCAAACAAAACAAAAGCAGGAAAATAAGTACGAGGTCAAGCCTCAGTACGAAGAGCTATCAAAGTAGATAAACATGCAACATGCTATAAATCAATGCTATGAATGCATGAGGGCTATCAAGGAAATCGGTAAGCAAGACCAGCGCATCGGCTGGCAGTCAAATCAAGTCGCCTCTATACCACGGTCTATCAACCGGGAAATCATCGGTCCGTGATCATCGAGGCCCGTCAGCCCATCACAGCTCGGTGGTAGACACTCGAATCCGGTAGTCACCACTCCGACGATAGCGTTGGACTTTTCGGACACGACTTAACAGTCGGCCAGTCACAACGTGGTACCCAATCAGGTTATCAAATCAAATCTGTAATTCAGGCTCAAGATGTATGCATGAATGCCATTCAATATTCATGCTCCATACATAATGTGCATAACGTAAAACAGTATACACATTCAACCAAAACAGTAACTGATTCACGTAGGCACCAATCCATAAAGCCATCAATTTCACAACATTGAATAATAGGCATGTTCAAGCTTACTGCTAAGATCTGCTCAATTCGTACCTCAACTCCTCAATTTACCTAACAGGTTCTCCTGGCTCAATCACGCAGCAGGAACTTCCTGGAAACTCAAATCTGTTACAACATAGCTAAAATCTTAGCTCAATCTCATCATAAGTACGCTAATCCTACGGCCAGAAGTCTAATTCAATTCCTAAACTTCTACGCAGGCATTAGCTACAAGAACAGAGCTCAATTCTACAAGGAA
>KV008316.1:92924-103274 GCA_001598015.1 Dorcoceras hygrometricum
AATCTCTGGCCAGAGTACTAGAAGTGTTTTTAGGTAAATGGGTTTGCCTAGTAACACTCGTGATGTCACTATTCGATCTCCAAGATGTATGCATAGCTATCGGATCTCTAGCGACTCTCGATTTACCAATGGTCGTTGATCTGATCGGGATATATGTGTTGAAAGGACAGTACTGTAACACTCGCGATGTCACTATTTGATCTCCAAGATGTATGCATAGTTATCGGATCTCTAGCGACTCTCGATTTACCAATGGTCGTTGATCTGATCGGGATATATGTGTTGAAAGGACAGTACTGTACGCTAACCACGACCAACTGGTTCTTGCAGGAACTATCAGTGATACCTAGGGGATCATGGGGCGGTGTTGCTAGGCGCTTTACCATGATCCGATGGGAAAATCCTAAATTGTGATTTCGGAGCCGCAATGATTGTGGGCCCACGGCTAGCTGTATCCCTAAACCATTGAGGGTCACACAAGTACTGGATTCATGATTCTCGCACGGAAACTGAGCTCAATGTGTTGAAAATAGGAGGAGGATTTTAGGGAGTGCGACTTCCTAAAAGTCAACATGGGTCAAATTACGATTTCCCACTGTTGAGGGCTGTCATTTTGGACTAGGTAATCTGAAAAATTGTTTTTCACATCATGACGTTCAGTTTTGGAAACTGAGTCGATCGGTCCGATCTGATCGTCGATCGGAGTTATGATGAAACCGCAGTGATTTAAATGAACCGAATGTTCATATGGACTTAGGCCTGACCCAAGTCCAATGGGCCGGTTCAAGCCCATGTATACTTGTTATATTCTAATGTTTGATTAGGGCTTTAATCACCAACTCATAACCTAACCCTAGACCAAGATTTCGGCCGCCCCTCCTCTCCCTCAACCTCACGCCTCCTTGCGCCGCCCCATGCCGCCGTCGTGTGCCGTCTTCTACGTGATCGGACTTGTTTCGATCACCGCGACGAAGAGTTTCCGTCCGTGCCAAAATCCGTCAGATCTTCTAGTGCAGATTGACGGAGGAATCTTGAATCCGGTCGTGGACCTGATTAGGAGGATCTACCGCCGCCTACAATTCAAGAGCCAGATTTCCCTACGAATTCTGGTTGGAGCCAGGCGCCTAGACGCCAGCAAGGTAACGATTCTATGAACACCCTATGAATGTTTATAGAATTGTATTTGAATGTATTGAACGTTTCTTGGGGCAACTTTTGATTTTCGCTGCGCCCCCAATATCAAATATGATTTGATTATTTAAATTTATGCATATTAATTAGATTGATTGCATGTTTGGGATGATCGAGAGCCGTGCACAATGTTAGGTGTATGCTTTAGGTTTTGCGATTTCTATTGTAATATATTGTTGATTTATCATTTAAAGTGGGTCTGTTTGTGGCTCGTTCCCACCCCTTGAAAATTGTATCCCTTACTTGTCATGGAAATTTAAATGTAAAATACTAGATTTAGTGGGAGGACAATTGAAGACGGTGGACATGACGATCAAAGATATTGAATACCGAAGATCTATAAAACCGGAAGCAATTGTAATAGGATTGCATTGCATATTGCATTTCACCTAGGACTGGACCCAGGTCCGTGACTGGCAACCACGGACGGCATAGCTCTCGCGATCGATCATCCCAAAGTTTATTTATATATTTGATATATGTTGAATCCCAATGTTTTAAATTGTGATTTAAAATTGTATGAGACCAAATTTTCAAAAATAAAATCCCTCGTTTTAAATACGATTTAAAATTGATATCAAGTAAAGTTTATTCGATAAACTAAGGGAATTTAAATCTGTTTAAATCTCCCTACCTTCCATCAACAATGAGTGTACGTCGATGCTACCCGCATACATGGCCCGGCTCATATTATTGAGGGGGTCATGTATGCCGGAAAGCTGTCCACGCCATTGACAATTGTTATGAGTCGGTTGGAACTCCCTTTAACGTTGGCTCATATTATTGGGGACGTTAAGGGGACCGTCCTTCACGACTCAACATTGATGGGTCATCTTGACACGTGATAGTAAACGGCGTCATATTATTGGGCCCTTACTGGAACTGAAGACCGAAGATCTGTAAAACCGGAAGCAATTGTAATAGGATTGCATTGCATATTGCATTTCACCTAGGACTGGACCCAGGTCCGTGGCTGGCAACCAGTGACCGCATAGCTCTCGCGATCGATCATCCCAAAGTTATTTATATATTTGATATATGTTGAATCCGCATGTTTTTAAATTGTGATTTAAAATTGCATAATACCAAATTTTCAAAAATAAAATCCCTCGTTTTAAATTCGATTTAAAACTAATATCAAGATTAAAAGTTTATTCGATAAACTAAAGGGAATTTAAATCTGTTTAAATACCCCTACCTTCCATCAACAATGGGTGTACGCCGATGCTACCCACATACATGGCCCGGCTCATATTATTGAGGGGGTGATGTATGCCGGAAAGCTGTCCACGCCATTGACAATTGTTGTGAGTCGATTGGAACTCCCTTTAACGTTGGCTCATATTATTGGGGACGTTAAGGGGACCGTCCTTCAAGACTCAACATTGATGGGTCATCTTGACACGTGATAGTAAACGGCGTCATATTATTGGACCCTTATTGAACGTGAGGTGAATACATGGAGGTTGCACTGGTTGCAATTGGACTATACCTTTTGAGGGTCATGGTTGGCTGATATTATTCGGGACCATGATCGCTTGATTGGGCTCCGTGTACCCACTAAGGAAACTTGCTTTCCCGATTTCATTAGAGGGTGGTGAAATCGTTAAAATAGTGGGAGGGTAATTCATAAAACTAAATGACCTTGTTTTATGTCTTAGATTTTTCATATATAGTTAGTAATGCATGTCTGTTTTTCTTCAGTATAAACTGCTATTATAATGTCTTCGATCAAAAATCCACTTGCTGCTATACTGGATAGCAACAAGTTCACTGGTCAGAACTACCAAGACTGGCTTCGAAACCTCAATATTGTATTGGCTTCGGAGAAAATTCTCTATACGATAGAGAAGAGCCCTCCGAAGGAAGCCCCTGCCGATATCAGCCCTGAGGAGCTGACTACGCTTCAACAATGGTGGGACGACGTGCTTAAGACTCGATGCTATTGTGATGGCATCGATGTCCAACGAAATGCAACGGCGATTTGAGAAGACCAGTATGCTGCTGACATACTCTTTCATCTCAAGGAACTGTATGGGGAGAACTCTCGACATGAGAGGTTCACCGCTGTCAAGGAGCTTATGACGAGCCGCATGCGCGATGGGACTTCGGTCCACGATCATGGGGTTCGTATGATTGGAATCGTTGAAAATCTGGTGGGCCTTGATATCACACTTCCACACGAGCTGTCTGTGGATGTGCTTCTCCTCTCACTATCCACTGCATTTGACCCCTTTGTGGTAAACTTCAACATGAACAAGCTGGCAGCCACCCTTGAAGAGGTGGTTAACATGCTGGTCGTGTTTGAGGGAACCATAAAGAATGACAAGTCTGTCCTCCTTATGGGCTCTTCTTCCTCTGCGAAGAAGGGGCCTAGACGCAAGGGTAAGAAGCGTTCTGCCCCTGCGAAGGAGGAAAAGCCCACCAAGAAGCCCAAGGCAAGGACTTCAAGGCCGAACAAATATGAGGATGTTTGCCACCACTCACAAGCCTGGACATTGGAGGAGGAACTGTAAGGATTACCTCGAGAAGTTGCGAACTGCAAAAAATGTTCTACGTTGAAACCAGTTCCAACTCGCGATGTGGAAACACATACAACAACAATTAAAAGAAAACACGATATCTTGAACCCAGCACAACTTTGGCACGCTAGGCTAGGTCATATTTCCCTAAGAAGGATGAACAAGTTAGTTAGGAGTGACATGTTTGATTTTTCAGACATTAACTCCCTTCCGACGTGTGATTCTTGTCTCAAGGGAAAGATGACTAAACAACCCTTCAAGGGCAAGCCTGAACGTACCCAAGGCCTATTGGATTTGATCCATACTGATGTGTGTGGCCCACTTAGCATTGGTACTAAGTACGGTCACACATACTTCATCACCTTTACCGATGATTACTCTAGGTATGGGTACTTGTACTTAATGAAGCACAAGTCTGAATCTTTTGAAAGGTTCAAAGAATTCAAGGCTGAAATAGAAAATCAATTAGGCAAAAGTATTAGAGCACTTCGATCCGATCGAGGTGGTGAATACTTGAGTGCTGAATTTCAAGACTATCTTAAAGAGAATGGGATTCTCTCGCAGTGGACCCCTCCAGCCACACCACAGCTCAATGGTGTAGCGGAGCGTCGTAATCGAACCTTGATGGACATGGTTCGATCTATGATGAGCTTCACTGAGCTTCCTACGTCGTTTTGGGGCTATGCGCTCGAGACGGCGGTAATGTTGTTGAACAATGTCCAAACCAAGGCAGTGGATAAGACTCCATATGAGATATGGATGGGCAAACCGCCCAAGTACTCATTTATGAGGATTTGGGGATGTCCTGCTTACGTGAAGCAGACAGTGGGAGATAAGCTGGATACGAGATCCATCTTATGCTACTTCATTGGGTATCCAAAGAATTCCATTGGATACATTTTCTACTATCCCAACGAGACAGTGTTTGTTTCTAGGAATGCCACCTTTATGGAAAGGGAGTTTCAGTTCGATAGAAAAGGCAAGATAGTAGAACTCGAAGAGGTTCGAGAACCAATTGAAGTACCAAGTGAATCTCCCGCATCTACAGAGCCAGTACCAGAAATGGTCACACCTAGGAGATCCGAAAGGGTTCCTAGGGCTCCTGAAAGATATGGTTTCCTTCTTGAAGATGATCAGAGTGATCATGTTGTTGGATGTGATCCAAGAACTTTCAAGGAGGCAATTTCCGATGCTGATTCTAATTTGTGGCTTGAAGCAATGCAGTCTGAGATTGACTCAATGCATGCGAATCAAGTTTGGACTCTTGTTAATCCTCCCGAAGGAATTGTTCCTATTGGGTGTAAATGGGTATACAAGAGGAAACTTGGGCCTGATGGTAAGGTAATGACCTACAAGGCACGACTGGTTGCGAAAGGTTACACTCAAAGGCAAGGTGTTGACTATGATGAAACCTTATCACCGGTCGCAATGTTCAAGTCGATTAGAATCTTAATAGCCATAGCCGCATGGTACGACTATGATATATGGCAAATGGATGTGAAAACTGCGTTCCTTAATGGAAACATTAAGGAAGAGATCTATATGACGCAGTCTGAAGGTTTCACATCTGTAGGAAGTGAGCATAAGGTATGCAAACTTCAGAGATCGATCTACGGTCTCAAACAAGCATCGAGGAGTTGGAACCTGAGATTCGATGAAACAATTAAGGAATTTGGTTTCATCAAGAATCCCGAGGAGCCATGTGTATATAAGAAGGTAGTTAAAAGCGCTGTGACATTCCTCGTACTTTATGTTGATGACATTCTACTCATTGGGAATGATGTAGGAATGCTGCAGTCAACTAAAGTCTGGTTGTCTAGTAGATTCTCGATGAAGGACATTGGTGAAGCATCTTATATTTTTGGAATACAGATCTATCGGGATAGATCGAAACGGATGCTCGGACTCACCCAAGATACCTACATCGATACCATACTTAAGCGGTTCTCTATGGAAGAGTCCAAGAGAGGACACCTACCTATGTGCCACGGGGTCACTCTATCTAAGTCTATGTGTCCAAAGACTGATGAGGAGATAGAGAGTATGGCACGTGTGCCATATGCCTCGGCGATAGGTAGTATTATGTATGGCATGATCTCAACTAGACCAGATGTCGCATATGCTCTGAGTGTCACGAGCCGTTACCAGGCCAACCCCGGCCAATTGCATTGGAAGGCTGTGAAGGATATTCTTAAGTAATTGCGAAGGACTAAGAATATGTTCATGGTCTATGGGGTTGGTGAACTGAAATTGGAAGGCTACACTGATTCTAGCTTCCAATGTGACGTGGATGATTCGAAGTCTACCTCTGGATTTGTATTCATGATCAATGGTGGTGCTGTCTCTTGGAAGAGTTCCAAGCAAGACACCATCGCGGATTCAACCACTGAGGCTGAGTACATCGCAGCATCAACTGCTGCTAAGGAGGCGGTTTGGATAAGGAATTTCGTCCAAGAGTTGGGCGTCATTCCTGATGGAGTTGGTCCAGTCCCGGTGTACTGCGACAACACGGGTGCTATTGCGCAAGCAAAGGAGCCTAGGTCTCATCAAAGATCCAAACATATACTGAGGAAATACCACATAATCCGGGATATTGTGGCTAGAGGTGATATAGCAGTTGAGAGAGTCGACTCTGCGGACAACATTGCTGATCCACTTACGAAGCCCTTGCCAGGACCGTTGTTTGAAAAAACTCGCGAACAATGGGACTGCGTCTGATGAGTAAGTTGGCTATAGGGCAAGTGGAGATTGTTAGAAGGGACTCCATTACCATTAAATTCATCAGTGCATTACCAAAAGCAGAGGGTTATGGATCCATAATGGTAGTAGTGGATCGATTCTCAAAGTATGGGACATTCATAGCTTGCACGAAGGATTGCATGGTAGAGGAGGCTGCTCGAGCATTCTTTAAAAATGTGGTAATGGGGTTACCTCGAATCATTGTGATTGATTGATGGTCCCAGAAATAGGATCACTAAGCAAATAGGAGTTCAGAAGGGGGGGGGGGGGTTGGAATGAAGTCCTTCGATTTTTCTATTTCAAAACTCTTTTAAAATCTTTTGGATCTCAGTTTTATGCAAACTTCTCAGCCAACAATATTTGTGCGGAAAAAGGTCGATTGGTTTGTGAACAGTGAATAATGCGCAACAGTAAATAAATGCTGTAAGTAAAAGATTGAGTCAAGAATTTGTTTCTGGAAGTTCGGACTTCAATGTCCTACGTATCCCCTTCTTCCTCCTCGGAAGGTATCACTAGAAGACTTTGATGCAAGTAGGCAGTCTACAAACACCCGATCCCCAAGCCCGCAACTATGAGAACTCCTAGCACTTCACAACACTTCACGCAGACTTAGCTGCTGGTTTACAACAATTGATAGTTTTTCGAACTTCTTTACAAAGACAGTTCGTTACAGACTCAATCAAATATGACAATGAAAACACGTATTTAGAGACTGTAAATATCTTCTGGTTTCAACAATGAAACTCGATTACAACAAGGTAACCAGAAGATTGACTCGAAGGTATTTCAATGAAGATCAAACGATAGGTTATTCGAGTCTTTGAGCTTTGAATGCTTTTTAACGAGGAGTAAGCTCTGTATTGATTTTGGCAGCGTGACAGCAATAGATAGATAGCGAATTGTATTCTCTTCAACACTGCTACTGATATATATAGGCTTCGATAGCAACGGTCATTTTAATTCTCCAAAGGAAATGAATCCGTTTGAATTACTTCCAAAATCGTACACCGTAATTCCTGCTCCACTTCAAGGTAAATTGCTCACTGACAGAGCCAATTTGTCTTCTTTCTATATTTGTGCAAGCATGGAGAAACGGCCTCTGTACATTGTACTATTTACCCAAAATAGTACCTAACTTGTCTCCTTAATTCCAGGCAACTGTACGATCCTACGAATCTTTTCCAAATGAGTGAACGATCGTATTTGAATCAATTTGAGCTTGCGCCTGGAATAACTTTGATCACCAGCAGTAACTTCATCAACGTTGTCAAAGATGCTTCGACTAAAAGAACACTTGAAAGACTTCATCTGCTGATATGCATTTGTGTTTTTCCATCGACTGATTCCTTTAGCGTTAAAACGATGTCGTGTCAACTTATTCAAGCGACACCATTTTGCTATCTTAGAAACACCTGCTGGTTAACGTCATCTACTGGTTGAAGTTCACTGTAGCCATCTGCTAAAATGAATAAGCTGTCGAATACCCAACTGTCTGCTGATATGCTTTGAAGAGAGCATCTGCTGATTTGTCTAAGCCGATCAATACACTGTCGTTCCAACTTATCCAAACGCTGTCGCTTCGACTTATCCAAACGCTGTCGTTTTGCATTCTTCAACTACACAGAATAAACAACTGCTGATCTCTTCAAGAAAGTATCTGTTGATTACTCTTATTTGTTCAACTGCTGATAAGTAACTATGCACTCCAACGACGTCGTTCCAACTTACTTAGACGATGTCGTTTAACACTCCGTAGCAAAAACACGCTAATCACTTATATGTGCCTATTGGTTGCTCGTAAGGAATCTATCTGCTGATCATCTCAATCCGTTCATCTGCTGATCGCATACCATCTGCTGATTTCTCACGAATACCCCAACTGCTGAATAACCACTGTAGATAAAAATTCTCCTGTAGAATGCGACAACTGATTGTCCAATTGCAAATTGTCTTATTTTTGTTATCACCAAAACTAATAAATTTTATCCTAACAATTTCCCCCTTTTTGGTGATGACAAAACTTCAGCAGCCGAGACAAAAGATATGCAAAAATAAATTGCACACTATCTGCTAGAATGCAAATTTTCATTAACCAACAAATTTGTACAAAAGATGTGTACAAAGATTTCAGTAGAAAAGCTAATCTAATCTCTTCTCCTCCTTTTCAACAACCTTGCCTCTCTTCTTCTTCTTTCTCTATCACGCTCCGCTGCTGCTTGTCTCTCAAGTAATGCTCTATTAGCATCAGCATCCACCACTGTATGAACAATATGTCTCTGAGCCATTTCCACTCTTTGCGCAAATGTTGGAGTCCTCTCAGCACTGGCACTAACTTGAACATTCACAGGCTGTTGGAGTCCTCGGCTGCCACTTTCCTCATTTTTGTCAGCACTGCCCCGATGAATATAATCAACAAGCTCGCTCAGTTGGACATGAAGAATATTCTGATTTTCTTGTGCCTGACTTTGGAATTCGAGAAGCTGGTGGGAAAGGGCTTCCTTGGTGGCCTCAGCATTTTTTTTGAATGACATTTAAGCGCGAGGCCATAATGTCCACTTTCGCATTTACTTCTTGCACCTCTTTACGAACATCCGCCAATCCAACAAAGATAGAAGCATTTTGAGCTAAAATAGTCTTGCGTAATTCGTTAAAGCTCATAGTCTGGACATCATCAATAGAGCGACCCTCTTGACGTGCTTCCTGAGATAAAGATTTGAATAAAGCGGCTTGATCGCTCAGGGAGTCACGAAAGCTTTGTTCAATCTTGTGCAGCTTAGAGTAAATGCCACTTTGAGACTCATTAATCTGCTCTGAAAGAATAACTTGAAGATCAGCAAGAGCAGCAGAGACATCTTGAGAAACAGGAGGTAGAGAAGACGCGGTAGCATCTACATCTGTCGTATCAAAGCGCAAGGAAGAAGAACTGTCAGCAGTAGTTGGAGAAGACGGACGCTGATCTAGAGAAAACTGTACACTGGGAACAGCGGACTGAGCAAAAGATCTCTGTACACTACGAGCAGCTGTTCTTTCCAAAGCAATTGAAGAGAGAAAATCTGAAATATCTGCACTTGGAAACCAATTAAATACACTGAAATCAACGAATATGGAGCAAAACTGAGATACTCTGAATGCAAAAATTGGAGATGGGTGAGGAGCAACTCGAAAATCTGATTCTACTACTGTCGAAGACCTGCAAAACTGGAGAGAACCAATCGGTAGAAGTCTCCGTGAAGCGCAAAACTCAACAACCTCCAAACATATATCAGCCCACCTGTCATCATAGCTGACGAAGGACTTCATTAGAAATAACCTGCCGGGGAATCTTTACCCACTTATCAGCACAAGGTTCCACAGTCCACACTACACTCGTGAGGAGGATACGTCGTCGTTTAGTTAGTATTAAGAGTTTCAGCAGGAGGAAGCGCTTTGCGTGGTATGGTGTGTTGCTGCTGGATGACCAGCAGTTGGTATTGAAATCGCGTATCCTAAGCGACGTCGTTTGGATTAGTTGTTGCGACGCCGTTTCATTTAGTTGGAACGCTGCGTTTTGGAGTTTCGCGTGCGTTCAGCAGCAAGAATCTTTGCTTTTCGATTCAGCAGATGGTTGGAGAAACCAGCAGATGGTAGCTCTGCTGATTTACGCTATGCGACGTCGTTTGGGTTAGTCGCTGCGACGCCGTTTTGAGTTATGTTGTAAAGCGTTCGCTATTGTTGCTGCTGGAAGCAGCAGGTTCGTTTTGTAGAGATGTGCCTGCTGAATTGTGTTCCTGCTGATTTAAGATTTCGTTGCATCTGCTGATTTTGTCGGTGGGTTGTTTGAAGATTTCAGCAGAGGCGAGATTTTATATTTAAAGACTTGGTCTTCGTTGTGGATTACCAGTTTCCATACTTAGAAATA
>KV008318.1:6205-16366 GCA_001598015.1 Dorcoceras hygrometricum
AAGTCCAAGGACAAGTATAAAGAAAGATCAAGCGACAGGAAGATGAAGACTAACAGCAATAAAAGATTCAGCCGCAAGCATGATCGCAAAGTGTTGGTGGCTGAAGAAAGCACCAAGAGCTGGGCTGATAGCGACTCAGATACATCCAGCTGCAGCTCATCTTCAAGCGAGAGTGAACAAGAGGAGGTTCACTGCTTCATGGCTGACCAAACAGATGAAGATGAGGTATTTGGTTTCTCTAATGTTGAATTTACACGAGATTACCTTGTCATAGCACTTAATGACATGGTAAAAGAGTACCGTAAGCTTTCTCATTCATTCGAGGAAGCTAAAGCTGAAAACGTAAGTTTAAAGAGTAGTTCTGTTGAATCAAGTTCTGATGAACAAGAGGATGCTGACATTCTAAAAACTGAGTTGAGTAAGCTACAAGCGGAGAATGAGATGTTGAGAAATGAGATCAGCGAGCTCAAGGCTGAAGTTGCTAAATCGACTGTAGAATTGAGCTCCTGGAACAAAGCTAATATTACTCTCCAAAAGATATGTGAAAACCAAAAGCAAGCCAGTGATAAGACTGGTATTGGATTCAACGATAGTGAGTTCTGTGAAGGAGAGTCGAGTACTCAATCACGACCAGCCTACGACAAGTTCAATAAAATGAGCTTTGTCAAAGCTGATATGATATATAATTGTCTTGAGTCGGTGAAGTATGATAATCAGAACTCCCCAAAGCTGAACGAAAATGGAAAAGCTGGTATTGGCTTTTCAAAACCTGAGAGTTTCAAGCCTAACTGGCTAAAGAACAGATTGGATAAAGACAAAGCGAAAGCTAGTCAAAAACCATTTGTTCCAAACCAGTCTTGGCACAACTCGAAGAAGGTTAAATCGGGTTGGAAAAAGTTTCAGCAGAGGAGAGATCAATATGATCATTATATGAAACCAAAACTCAAAAGAACAGCACGAGATTTTGCACATTCTTTCGTGGATCCTAGAAGTGGAAAAACCGTAAGGATTGTTCAAATCTGGGTCCCGAAAGGGGTAATCCAATCAGGACCCAAGTAAAATTTGGTACCAAAAGTGAGTTTCTTGCGTGCAGGTCAGCAGGTACGAATCAGCAGACACATCAAAAATATGGTACCTGGACAGCGGTTGCGCAAGACATATGACTGGAAATCCGAAGCTGCTGAAAGATGTGATTCCTCACAAAGGAGCAAAAATTGTCTTCGGAGATAACGCATATGGTAACACTGTGGGTAAGGGTAAGCTTATCCACGGTAACATTTCTATTGCTGATGTACTTGTTGTTGATAACTTGCGTTACAATTTGATTAGTATCAGTCAAATTTGTGACAAAGGTTTTCTTGTCAATTTTCAACAACACACGTGCACAGTTCAGGATTCAACTGGTCTAACTGTGTTGGTGGGTAAGCGTTCTGGGAACACTTATGTTATCAACTGGTTAGAACAAGAGAAGTCTGAACATTTGTGTCTTGCAGCTGGCTCTTCCAAGAGCTGGTTGTGGCACCAGCGAATGAACCATTTGCACTTCAAAACTATTGCTAAATTCAGCACGCATGAGATGGTTTCTGGCCTGCCAAAAATAACTTTTTCAAAGGACAAGATTTGTGCTGCTTGTCAACTGGGAAAACAAATCAAATCTACTTTCAAAACCAAAGGCGGTAAACGTTCTTCCCGAAGCTTAGAGCTTTTGCATATGGATCTTTTTGGTCCTGTTTCTATAACTAGCTTAGGGGGAATGAACTACACCCTAGTTGTCATTGATGATTTTTCCAAATATACTTGGGTGGTGTTTTTAAAAGCAAAATCAGATACCGCTGACCAGTTGATTAAGCTTTTGAAACGTTTACAAAATGATAAATATTGTACAGTCAACCGGATAAGAAGTGATCGAGGTACAGAGTTTTTAAATCTGCCAAAAATAACTTTTTCAAAGGACAAGATTTGTGCTGCTTGTCAACTGGGAAAACAAATCAAATCTACTTTCAAAACCAAAGGCGGTAAACGTTCTTCCCGAAGCTTAGAGCTTTTGCATATGGATCTTTTTGGTCCTGTTTCTATAACAGCTTAGGGGGAATGAACTACACCCTAGTTGTCATTGATGATTTTTCCAAATATACTTGGGTGGTGTTTTTAAAAGCAAAATCAGATACCGCTGACCAGTTGATTAAGCTTTTGAAACGTTTACAAAATGATAAATATTGTACAGTCAACCGGATAAGAAGTGATCGAGGTACAGAGTTTTTAAATCAAAAATTATCTTCTTATCTGGATGACATTGGAATAAAGCATGAGCTTTCAGCAGCTAGAACTCCTCAGCAAAATGGCCTAGCTGAGAGGAGAAATCGTACTTTAAAAGAAGCTGCTAGATCCATGATTGCTTATTCAGGCATTTCGCAAAAATTTTGGGCAGAAGCAGTTAATACAGCATGCTATACTCAGAACAGATCAATGATAAATAGGATGGTTGATAAAACGCCCTATGAGATCTGGAATAGCAAGAAGCCTGACATTTCTTATTTCAGGGTGTTTGGATGCAAATGTTTCATTCACAACAATGGCAAGAAGCATCTAACAGCTTTTGAACCAAAATCTGATGCAGGTATCTTTTTAGGATATTCAGCAGTAAGCAAAGCTTATCGAGTGTTCAACAGTAGAAGTTTGAATGTTGAGGAAACTGTTCATGTAGTTTTTGATGAAACAAGTTTCAAGTCCAACTCAGCTGCAAGCCTTCACGATTTGTGCTCACGCTTGGAATCAACAAGTCTTGATGACTCAGACGATGACGTGGCACCAAGAGAATCAGCTGAGGAGGAACAACCAGCAGTGGTCACAACGCACAACTACGTTCAACAAGATCCAGCAGGTAATCCAGTTGTTATTGATTTAACTAACTTGGATCAGCAGGATCGAATTACAAGTGCACCAGCTGCTGGAGAAGAAGCGTCGAAGCATCAAAGAAATATACCAGCAGACGACGCTCAACCATCGACTGGTCAACCAGCAGGAAGCAATTCACAAATCGTATCAAGTTCACCTGCTGAACATCCAGTCGCGCGAAATTGTCAAGAGTATCTCCTGCTGATCAATCAGTCGCAAGAGATACTCATCAAGCATCAAGGCTACCAGCTGGTGAACCAGCAGGAAGCACATCAAGTCTACCTGATGATGTACCAGCAGCGAGCAATTCTTACCAGCAGGAAGCAGACGCACAAGCTAGCAATTCAAATCAAATGGCGTCTGCTGATCCAGCCGTTGCTAATTATCCAGCAACTCAGGGGGAACAACAACAATCAAATCCCATTGGACTTGATCTTCGGTGGAATAGAAATCATCCACCTGAGCAAGTCATAGGTAATTTTGAATCCCCTGTTCGCACTAGAGGCCAGCTATCTCAATATGAACATTTTGATGCTGCATTCATCTCGCATATAGAACCTAAGGTAATAGATGAAGCCTTAGCTGACCCAAGCTGGATAGAAGCTATTCAGGAAGAATTGAATCAATTTGCACGTAATAAAGTATGGCAACTTGTACCTAGACCTAAAAATCATTCAGTCATAGGAACTCGTTGGGTCTTTAGGAACAAGCTGAATGAAGATGGAATAGTAACAAGAAATAAAGCTAGACTGGTAGCACAAGGATTTAGGCAAATGGAAGGAATAGATTTTGATGAAACATTTGCTCCAGTAGCTAGACTAGAAGCCATACGCATGTTTCTTGCATATGCTGCATATAAAGACTTCAAAGTCTTTCAGATGGATGTCAAGAGTGCTTTTCTTAATGGCATCTTGACAGAGGAAGTGTATGTTGCACAACCTCCTGGCTTCATTGATCATACAAATCCTGAGTTTGTTTACAAACTGGATAAAGCTCTTTATGGGTTGAAACAAGCACCCAGAGCTTGGTATGATACACTCACGAACTTCTTGCTGGAACATCAATTTACAATAGGCACAGTTGATAAGACTTTATTTAAATTTGTTAAGGATAATCATGTTTTACTTGTTCAAATATATGTTGATGATATTATCTTTGGGTCAACTAACCCCAAACTGTGCAAGAAATTTTCTAAGTTGATGCAGGACAAATTTGAAATGAGCATGATGGGGGAGCTGACTTTCTTCTTGGGCTTACAAGTGCGCCAGTTGGAGAATGGCATATTCATCAACCAGGCCAAATATACCAAAGAACTGCTAAGAAGTTTGGAATGGAAAATAGTTCAGCAGCAGCTACTCCCATGAGCTCCACGATCAAGATGGACAAAGATGAAGCTGGAACTGCCATTGAGGTATCTTTGTATCGTGGTATTATAGGCTCTTTGCTTTACTTAACTGCTAGCAGACCAGACATCATGTTTGCTGTCTGTATGTGTGCTAGATTCCAAGCAGAGCCAAAGCAATCACATTATATTGCTGTTAAGCGAATCCTCAAATATTTAAAGGGTACTTCCAACGTGGGTCTTTGGTATCCCAAAGACTCAGGCTTTAATTTAATTGGGTATAGTGATGCAGATTACGCAGGTTGCAGGATTGATCGCAAGAGCACGAGTGGTACATGTCAATTCTTAGGGGATCGATTGATCTCTTGGTTCAGTAAGAAGCAAACATCAATTGCCACATCAACTGCTGAAGCAGAGTATCTTGCTGCTGGTAGTTGTTGCGCACAAATCCTATGGATTCAACACCAACTGAAGGATTATGGCATTGATGCTTCTGAAGCTCCTATTCTCTGTGACAACACAAGTGCGATTGCAATCACTCAGAACCCTGTGCTGCATTCACGAACCAAGCACATCGACATAAGGCATCACTTCATAAGAGACCACGTGCTTAAGAAGGACGTTCGGCTGGAGTATGTGTCAACTGAGCAGCAAGTAGCTGATATTTTCACAAAGCCTCTGCCGGACGCTAAGTTTTCTTATTTTAGAAACTCTTTAGGTCTTCTTGAGTTGCCTTAATTCGTTGTGCACTAACGCTTTTACAGGTTGATAAGCCATAGCTTAAATCAGCAGCAGGTTTGTTGTTCAGGGGGAATGACTAGCCTACATGCTGAAATAAGAATTTCATGCGTTTGGAGTATAATAGTCGTAGGGGGAATCAGGTGCTGATTTAATAAGCGTGACGTCAGCAGAACATGTCGCTGCTGGAAATAATCAGCAGTTGCGTGTATACTACTGATGCTTATAAGCTATCAGCACTTGCCACCCTCAGCGCAATATAGAATCAGCAGTAGTGTTTTTACACTTACTGTATCAGCAGATGTGACTACAAAACCTTTGGCGCGAAGTTATCTATTTTTTATGCATTATTTGATTAAAATTTTGGAAAATGATTTTCACCGTACGATCAAAAGTTTTTGAAAATTTTCAAATCTTTTTCAAAACAGTACGCGCTAACGGATGGTTGACACGTGTCTTCCCATGCAAACAGTCACATCAACATTCTCTCTCTCCAAAAGCTTTTTGTTTTCCTTATATACTACGCGCTGACTATTCATTGTCTTTTACCTTGCTAAATTGCTTTCAATCGTATTCTCTTGTGCGCATATCTTTTCCTTGCAAAGATTTTACAGGCATTTTCTTCGACGATCTACAATCAAAATGGCGTCCTCTCTCTACTCAAATTCTCAACACGTGGATTTTGAATCAGTTCTTGGCATGGATGACCCCGGCATGGTATCAATGTTTGAAGCTCTTATGGCCTCCGGCCTTAGAGGTTTTCTGGGCTGCCCTGCAATAGTGTATGAAGATGCTCTGGTTGATTTCTTTGAGAATGCATCTGTTCGCAATGGGGTGGTTATCAGTACCGTTGGTGGTCAGTTAGTGGAGATTTCTGAGAAGCTATTTGCAGAGACTTTTGAGCTGCCCGTTGATGGGTTGGGGGATTTGTCTGAGATGCCAAAGGATGCAATTTTTTATGCGTGGAGCATAGTGTCGTTGTCTGGTGAGCCGATAAATTTATCAGGAAGGAAAAACCAGATGAAGATGCCCTTTCGCCTTCTCTGTGATATTGTGGCGAAAGCAATTTCTGTGAAGGCTGGGTCCTTCAACGCCATCACGGTTGAGAAGTTTTCTTTAATGACGGCGGTGGTTTGCGGTGTGAAGATGAACTGGGCGAAGTTTTTGTTTGGTGTTCTGAAGAAGATGGTTTCTGCGGGGTCGAAGCAAGCCAAGGGCTTTGCAATTCAGATCAGTTTGTTGTTGGCGACCTTTCCTACTGTGGAGTTGGGTGAGTCTTCTGAATTTCCAGCCTCCAAGATTCTTTCGAAGAAGACAGTGCTTCGTTTTGTTTCCATCAATGTTAGAGATGGTGCTGAGGAGGCTGCTGGAGCAGCAAAGAAAAAGGCTGTCTCAAAGAAGAGACCTGCTGCTGATGTTGGAGCAGCAGTACCCAAAAAGAAGCGGTCTCTCAAGAAGATATCTATCTCTTCTTTGGAATTGGTAGAGGTTGCTGAAGAGGCTATTCCAATTCAGCAGGTAGTGGAGCCGTTGGATGTTGAGGAGCCTAGATGCTCATCTGCTGATGCGGTGGATTTGATAATTCAGCAGGTGCTCGATGAAACGCGAGCATCTGATGCACCTGCTGATATAACTCAACCAGCAGTGACTGAAGAGAAGAATTGGTTTGATCTGCCTTATGATGATCTTGTTAAGCAGTGGGAGGCAGAGCGTCCAGTGGTCACGGCAAGTGACACTGAGGATGAGATAGCAACTGAGGATGTTGCTCCTGCTGTTGGAGTTCTGCAGGTAGAGGAATTTGAGGCCCCAATCTCTGCAGTGGAAACGCTTAGTGCTGATGAGCAAATGTCACTGGATGATATTCTCTTGACAATTCCAGTTGATATTCCTCTGCCCTCCACCTGCATGGAAGTTACGAAGATCAAGATGGGCCAAATGATCAAGATTCCAGGCGTAACTGAGAAGACCTGGTTTCTTAACAGTCTACCTCGTATTCCTGCGGATGACAAAGGCAAAGAAATTTTGGTGGAGAAAGACCCTGTTAAGGGCAATCCGGCTGCAGAGCACTATTCTTTGATTTGTGCCGATATTGATTTATTGGTGGATTTGCGGGCAAAAGTTATTGATGAGGTCGCAACATTCTTTCATTATTTCAGCCTAAGGAAATTGGCCTCAATAAATATTGAAGAGATGTACAGAAAGGAGGAGCAAGTTTTGCACTGGGGAGAAACTGAGTCTCCTCAGGTTGCTATTCAACGGAAGTTTTATATTTTGCTGAAATATAGAACAATTTTGGTGTGGAAATTTTTGGAGGCATGGATGATCAACTTCGCTCCTGGCCAAGGATCTCAGCTGTGGATATTCAAGTCATCGAGCTGCTCTCCGACCTCTATCTTTATTTCTTAGAGGAGTTGGCAAAGGAGGCACGCAATCTTGGTCTTACATGGACTAAGTCCTGCTGCTCTACAATTTTTGAAGGGAGCCCACGCGATCGAGGCGCTGTTATTGCCAGATCAAATTCAAACACTCGATCGTTGTGCTGGATCAGGAGAATGCTTTTGGTTGATGGATTGTGGGCGGTGGAGTTTTGTGCTGATAGATGGGTGAAGATTCCCAAGCGGATTATTTCTACTGAAGTTCCCCGACAGCGGCAATACGGTGACACTCTACCAACAATGAGTGTATTTTTCAAGCTGTTGAGGAAGCGGTGGGCTGATGTTTGTGTGGAGGTTGTTGAGTTTTGTGCCTCTCCGAGACTTCTTCCGATTGGTTCTACACAGTTTTGCAGATCGTTACAGTTAGCTGAACCAGTTTCCAGTTTTGCTCCCAGCTGCCCTACAGTTTTTGCTCTCAGATTTTCTCAGTTTTGCTCAGTATTCATTGATTTGAGTTTATTCAGTTTGTTGCCGAGTACAGATATTTCAGAGTTTCTTTCCTCTATTGCGTTGGATAGTACAATTTTGCGCAGTGTACAGAGATCTCAGGATTCTTTTGCAGTTGCTCCCAGTGTACAGCTTAGTTTGGAGCAGCACCAGTCTTCCTCTTCTTCTGATAGTTCTTCGTCGCTACATTTTGATCAAACGGATATCGATGCGACTGCGTCTTCTCGTCCGACTATTTCTCCGGATCTTTCTGCTGTGTTTGCTGATTTTCAAGCTGCTCATTCAGAACAAATCTTTGTGTCTCAGAGTGATATTTCTTCCAGGATGCACAAGCTTGAACAGAGTGTGTGTGACTCCTTGCGAGATCAGGCCGATATTTTCATAAATCTATTTCAGGGAGCACGTCAAGAAACCCACACTCTAGATGATGTTCACACTATTCGCTTCAACGAATTTCGCAAAAATGTCCTCACTCAGAATGCTACTATCTTTCAAGGACTAGCGGATGTTCGACAAGTAGTGGATGCTGTTAATGCGAAAGTGGACATCATGGCCAAGCGCTTAACTGATATTCAAAAGGATGCTGAGGCCTCCAAGGAAGCCCTTTTCCACCAGCTTCTGGAATTCCAAAGTTCAGCACAGGAGAACCACAATGTTATTCATGCCCAGATAAGTGAGCTTGTTGA
The DNA here is from genome assembly GCA_001598015.1 of Dorcoceras hygrometricum. Classification (NCBI taxonomy): domain Eukaryota; kingdom Viridiplantae; phylum Streptophyta; class Magnoliopsida; order Lamiales; family Gesneriaceae; genus Dorcoceras; species Dorcoceras hygrometricum. Next base: position 14,749 of record KV008318.1, read on the forward strand.
CTACATTCATAGGGGCAATGCTGACAAAAAGGTGGAAAGTGGCAGCCGAGGACTTCAAAAGCCTGCGAATACTCAAAAAGAAGGCAGTGTTGTGACTCCATCGTTTGAGCAAAGAGTTCAAATGGCTCAGCGGCGCATTGTTCAGACAGTACTTGATGCTGATGCCAATAGAGATGCAGCGGAGAGAGACAGGGAAAGAAGAAGAAAAGAAGCTAAGTCGTTGAAGAGAAGAAGAAAAGATTAGATTTTCTTTTCGGCTGTTTATTTGCTGATAATTCTTGTACACATCCTATGTACAATTTTTGTTGGTTAATAAAATTTGTTTTCCAGCAGATAGTGTGCAATTTATTTTTGCATATCTTTTGTCTCGGCTGCTGAATTTTGTCATCACCAAAAAGGGGGAATTGTTGGAACAATATTTATAAGTTTTGGTGATAACAAAAATAAGACAAGGTGCTATTGGACAATCGGTTGTCGCAGGAGTTTATCTTTCTACAGTAGCAAAGTCAGCAGTTGGAGCTTTCGTGAGATTTCAGCAGATGGTATAAGATCAGCAGTTGAACGGTTTGAGTAGTTCAGCAGATAGATTCTTCAAGAGCAATCAGCAGATGTTGTTGTCGCGATCAGCAGATACCAATTTGTGCTTCAGCGTGTTTTTGCTAAGGATTGGTAAACGACAGCGTTTTGACAAGTTGGAACGACGTCGTGGAGTGCACTGTTTCGTATCAGCAGATGAAGTATTCAGCAGATACTTTGTTGAAGAAGTTCAGCAGTTGGTTTAGTCTATTTGTTGGAGATTGCGATACGACAGCGTTTGATTTAGTTGGAACGACAGCGTATTGGCTTAGAGTTTTCAGCAGAAGTATTGTATCAGCAGATGCACTACTTGGTGTTGACCAGCAGATGTATTTCAAAGATAGCAAAACGGCGTCACTTGATTAAATTGACACGACATCGTTTTATTGCTAAAGGAATCAGCAGATGGAAAAACGCATATGCATATCAGCAGATGAATTCTTCCAAGCGTTTTTCCAGTCGAAGTTCTTGACAACGACAATGAATGTAAGTGCTGGTTATCAAAGTAATTTCAGGCGCAAGTTCAAAGTATTTCAAATACGATCATTTGCTCTTAAGGAAAAGATTTGTTGGATCGTACAGTTGCCTGGAATGAAGGAAACAAGTTAGGTACTATTTTAGAGGCCGTTTTTCCATGCTTACACAGAAATGGAAAGAAGACAAATTGGCTCTGTGGATGAGCGTTTGACCTTGCAGTGGAGCAGAGATTACGGTGTACTATTTTGGCAGTAATTCAAACGGGATTTATTTCCTTTGGAGAGTTAATGTTACCATTGCAAATCGAAGACTATAAATATCAGCAGCGGTGATTGAAGAAAACAACTTCGCTTATTATCTTTGCTATAACGCTGCCAAAATATTTTTAGAGCCTTCACTTCGTTGATATTTCAAAAAGCTCAAGACTCGAAGAACTTATTCATTTGATCTTCATTAGAAAAACATTAGACTGTAAATATCTTCTGGTTATTCATTGTTGATACCAGAAGATATTTACAGTCTCTTGATTCGTGTTCTCATTGATATATTTGATAGAGTCTGTAAA
>KV008318.1:18248-33390 GCA_001598015.1 Dorcoceras hygrometricum
AAATTGCCTGGAATTAAGGGGACAAGATTGGTACTATTTTTGGATGAATAGTACACATTGGTAGAGGTCGTACCACGGGATTGCTCATATATGGAAATAATTCTCGTATCCCTGACTTAACGCATTTTACCTTGTAGTGGAGTAGGATTGACCCTGGAATTAAGGGGACAAGATTGGTACTATTTTTGGATGAATAGTACACATTGGCAGAGGTCGTTACAACGGGATTACTCATATATGGAAATGATTCTCGTATCCCTGACTTAACGCATTTTACCTTGTAGTGGAGCAAGATTGACGGCGTTCTACTGTCAGGAATTAAAAAAGGGTTTGTTGCCTTATTTGGATTTATCGACCGTTGAATGAAGGATATAAATAGCAGACGCTTTGAATTGAAGAACACATCACTTGCTATTGCTATTACTAAAACGCTGTCAAAATACTCTCAGAGCTTACTCTTCATTGATAGCATTCAAAGCTCAAGCACTCGAAGAATATTCATTCTTTTGATATTCACTGTTATACCTTCGAGTCAATCTTCTGGTTACATTGTTGTAATCGAGTTTCATTGTTGAAACCAGAAGATATTTACAGTCTCATATACGTATACTCATTGTATATCTTTTGATTGAGTCTGTAAAGAACTGGCTTTGTGAAGCAGTTCGAAAATACTGTCAAGTGTTGTAACCAGCAGTTGCATCTGCTTAGATCGTTTGTTGAGATAGCTAGGAGTCCATACAAGTGCGGCTTGTGTGGGTGGGTGTTTGCATAAGTGCTGTAACCATCAAAGTCTTCTAGTGATACCTTCTGAGGAGGAAGAAGGGGAGACGTAGGACATTGAAGTCCGAACATCCAGAAACAAATCTCTGATCCTTTACTTTTACTTTACGCACTTACATATTATTTATTACTTACTGTTCACAAACCAATCGGCCTTTTTCCACACAAATATTGTTGGCCGAGAAGTTTGCATAAAACTGAGATCCAAACTTTTAAAAGAGTTTTGAAATAGAAAAATCGAAGGAGTTCATTCAACCTCCCCCTTCTGAACTCCTATTCACTTAGTGATCCTATTTCTGGGACCATCATAAATCCAGATTTGAACATCGTATTCAGATCAGAGGACAGTGAGAGAAACAGATCAGACCAGAGCCTAAGTAAAGTAATCAACATAGAATTGATTCAGATCGAAGCTTCATAATACATCAGCTGAGAGAGACGATTAGCTGAGAAGAAGAAGAAGCAAGATTTAGTCAAAGAGCATAACATAGTAAGTCTCAATTGAGGACCATATCAGAGGATCAGCTCAGAGGAAAAGAGTAGAATATCAGGCCAGAGCTAGTCAAGCGAATCAAACCGTACGAGAACAAAACAAGCGAAGACAATTCTGCACTTTGTACGAGCTGAAAGAGACATTGAATTTCACCAGAGCTAAAAGAGTCATTGAAAGCCAAAAGAGGAAAGAGTCTTTTGTCATAGTTGAAGATCAGACTGTCAGGCACCAGTTATAGAATCCTCCAACTGTCTTAATTCATCAAAGGCTTCATATACACTAAATATTCAAATGAATAAAGAACACAACAAAAGAGAAAACAACGAAAGAAACATAACACGTGGTACAGAGACTAAACGCTTGAAAATTATATCGTGTACCAAAAACTTCACTGTTCATCATCTTCTTAGTTACACCTTTGCTCCCAAAAGCTTCAAAGTTATTTTTCTGAGTTGTAACCATACTCTGTAGTGTCTGATTATTCAAGTGTAAATAAAAAACAGAGTGTGAAGAGCGAGCTTATCTTAATCATCTCACTTGGAAGCATCGGTGAAGATCACAAAATTTCCTTGTTCAGAAGGCATAGTCAAAACTGGAGCCTCTATCAACGCTTGCTTCAACCTCTCAAAACTCTGCTGACAGCTGGGAGTCCATTCAAATTTAACTTGCTTCCTAGTCAGTGTTGTCAATGGAACTGTTGTCTATGAAAACCCTTGAATGAATCGTCTGTAATATCCAGCCAGTCCCAAAAAGCTCCTCACTTCTGAAACAGATCTTGGCACAGGCCAGTCTCGTATAGCTTCTACCTTGGCTGGATCGACTTCTAAACCATCCTTTGAAATTATATGTCCTAAAAACGCAACCCAGAACTCACATTTGCTGAATTTAGCAAACAATCTCTTATCCTTCAAAACTTGCAACACTATACGAAGCTGACTAGCATGCTCGGAGCTGGTTTTGGAATAAACTAGGATATCATCTATAAACACTATTACAAACTGATCCAAAAAGGGCTGGAAAACTCTATTCATCAAATCCATAAAAATAGATGGAGCATTTGTTAACCCAAAAGGCATCACCAAAAACTCGTAATGACCGTATCGGGTCCTAAAAGCTGTCTTATAAACATCGGACTCTTTAATATTCAATTGGTGATATCCAGATCTTAAGTCTATCTTGGAGAACACCGCTGCTCCCTTCAGCTGGTCGAACAGTTCTTCAATTCCATAAAAATAGATGGAGCATTTGTTAACCCAAAAGGCATCACCAAAAACTCGTAATGACCGTATCGGGTCCTAAAAGCTGTCTTATAAACATCGGACTCTTTAATATTCAATTGGTGATATCCAGATCTTAAGTCTATCTTGGAGAACACCGCTGCTCCCTTCAGCTGGTCGAACAGTTCTTCAATTCTGAGCAAAGGATATATGTTCTTAATGGTTAGCTTATTTAGTTCTCGGTAATCTATACACAATCGGAAGCTCCCATCTTTCTTCTTAACAAACAAAACTGGTGCTCCCTAGGGGGATTTACTAGGTCGAATGAATCCTTTATCCAACAAGTCTTGAAGTTGCTCTTTTTGCTCTTTCATTTCGGCAGGAGCGAGCCTATAGGGAGGTCTGGAAATTGGAGCAGCCCCAGGCACTAAGTCGATGGCAAACTCGATCTCCCTGTCTGGCGGCAAACCACTGATATCCTCTGGAAACACCTCTGGAAACTCACGCACTACTTCCACGCCTGAAAGCCTAGGTTTACTAGAAACAGCTAGGGAAGATAAACTTACAAGAAATCCTACTCCACCTTTTCTTAAACAGCGCTGCGCCTTCAAGGCTGAAACTAAACGAGGAACTCCCTGAAGGTGGTCACATCTGAATGAAATCTGGGATCCTGTGGACAGATTCACAACTACTGTCCTAAGCTTAAAGTCAATCACTACTCCATATTTTGAAAACCAATCTATTCCCAAAATCAATTCGAATTCGGTCATGGGTAGAACAATTAAATCGGCAGTAACTACGTTCCCTTGAAGTTCCAGCTCTAAGTCACGATAGATGTCACGAGATATCAGCTCCTCTCCTGATGGCACAGTCACGCAGTAGCCTATGGACAATCTTTCTGTTTTACACAATAACTTCTTAGCAAAGTCCACGGCTATGGGTCGCACCTGAATCTAACAGGGCAAAGGAAGACAAACCAGCAACCACAATATTACCCGTCATCACCGTGGAATCTGGTTTAGCTTGTTCAGCTGTCATGACATAAGCCCTGCTGGGCACCAGCTGCTTCGACTGGGGACAGAACTTGGAGATGTGGCCTTGAGCACCACACCTGTAACATCCACTTTGACCAGCTTTGCACTGTCACGGGTGATTCTTGTGACATTTGGGACAAACTGGCTTGCTATTACCAGCTGGTACAGCACTGATAGGTTGAGCTGGAATAGGTTTTGGCTCTTGAGGTTGCTTCTGGCCTTTATTCTGTTTCTTAGACGGCCTCAAATCTGCCTGTTGAAAGTATTGCCTCCTCTGCCGTCTCTCCTGCTCCACATCTTTCCAATCTTTCTCCACTCGTAGAGCCTTGTCTACTGCTTCCCTATAAGATCTGGGTCCTGATAACCTAACATTCAGCTTGAATGTAGGTCTCAACCCTTCCATGAAGTGGCTCAGCTTCTCCTCAGGGTCCCTTCCTATAAGAGGTACGAAATAGCAGCCTCTCTCAAACTTCTGGATGTACTCTTGCACAGTTAAACTCCCTTGCTTCAAGGTCAAGAATTCTCGCTTCAACTCAGACCTCTTATCCGCAGTAAAATACTGCTCATAGAATACTCTTTTGAACTCTTCCCACGAGAGATTCACCAAGTCTACAGACAACTTCGCTCCCTCCCACCAGATCATTGCGTCACCCCTTAACATATAGATGGCGCACCTTGGCCTATCCAAGTCTGGAGTCTGAAGTTACTCGAAAATTACTTCCATGGATTTAGTCCAGCTCTCAGCAACCAGTGGTTCTGTAGTACCACTAAACTCCTGCGGTTTCTATCTTCGAAACCTCTCCTGGGAATCATCATAATGTGGTCCCTGCTACTAGAAGATCGGCCGTTGCCTCGAGAGGATTGTTCTATCATTAGTTCTAAGAGTTGGGCAATTCGATCATTGCTATCTGGATTTGTTTCATCATCTAGGTTGATTCTTCTATTTCTCCCTCTTCCTGACATCTTAATCTATAGCCCGAAATCCACCACAAAAATAAGATCAGAACTTGAAAGAGAAAGAACTCTTATCATAAAATAAAACTCACAAACCAGGAGATGCGGACGATGAAAGCTGCTCCAGACTGGGAAGATGTGTTTATCTCAGAACCGTCTCTCTGATACCAAGTTGTGACGCCCAGACCCAAGGGGTCAACAGAGTGGGAAAAATTCAAAATATAAAACAAATGGAAGTACCAAATTCGAATATATAAACTGAAATAAAACTGAATGAAACTGATTGGAGCCAAAGGACAAAATATGAAATAACAGGTGTCGAACAGATTTCCATTCAATACAAATTTAGGAGTTACAAATACCGGACTTTACATAAGTTCTCAATTGTTGTAACATATCTTAATACAAATGACAAAAGATCAAAACAACAAAATCTATGCCTCTGCGGAAGACGCCGGCCATTGACAAACACATTTCCCCCAATCCGAATCAACTTGCACCTCCCGCCTGCTCCTGAGATGCCTCACCTGTATTGAGAAAACTAGTGAGCCTAGAGGCTCAACAAGTAAAACTGGAAATAACAAATACATAATGCAGGCGACTGAACTGAAACTCGCTAAACTAAGACAATTCAAAGCTCGAATCTGAATGGCTTATACTGAATAATTATGAACTAGAGGCTCTCTGTTGGTCCTCGTGCATGAGGCATGATAACTACTGATCAGTAATTCTCTGTGAAGGGATTACAATATTTCCATAGTCATGTCCCTTCCATGAAGGGATTACGGTCCTACTGTAATCCTGTCCCTTCACCAATACCGGGTCCTCAATAAATCAGAAGTCTGAACTTTACTTCTTTCTGGAATAGATATATACTGGCTCTTGATCGAAAGTCGATCACTGGAATCTGGTGGAATCACTGCCATGAAACTCATTTTTATTTTAAAATTGCTACTGAGTGTACAGTTACTTGGGTTGAGAACCAGCTCTAGGAAAAGACTCGAAAGTGCTAAAACAGGCGACGCTAAGAAGCAGACGTTGGTATGAACTAGTCGCAAGAGACATAGGAACCAGTCGCAAGAGGAACCAGTCGCAAGAGAAACCAGTCGCAAGCAAACCAGTCGCAAGAGAAACCAGTCTCAATAGAAACCAGTCGCAAGCAAACCAGTCCCAAGAGAAACCAGTCGCAAGCAAACCAGTCGCAAGAGAAACCAGTCGCAAGCAAACCAGTCGCAATGAATAGGATGCGTCTGCTGGTTATGAACACTGCGTCTGTAGAATATAATAATAAAAAAAGGCAATTGCTGATCCTAGAAGGAAACTGCTGAATTTTGCAACAATACGACTACTGAATTGCGAACAATGCAACTGCTGATGGACACTAACCATGCTTCGACTTAGACAGAATCCGAACAAACTAACTTCGCTTATCAAATCAGGACTTGCTCCTGATTGAACCAGCATTGTTTATTCGTTCAAATTCAATGTCCAGAGTCTTCATGGAACTGCAGAAAACAAGAACTCTGGAATTTGTACAACTCAGTATAATTTAAATTACACCATTTCTGGTTAACTTCTTGGTGAGTTTCCTCAAAACTAAAGTATCAAGGCAGTGAATCCATAACTCAAACTCAACATTACTGAAGCTAAACTGAACTGAAACATACATAGGAAACAACGAGCAATCTATGTTTTCTCAATGCAGCAAGAATCAAAGATACTTGCCTGAAATGAAGGTCGCAACGTGCAGATGATCGCGGTTGGAAGTCTCCACAAGCACACCGAATAACTACTTAACTTTAGAGAAACTAAAAGTTTTAAGTGCAACCAAATGAATCCAGAGACTCACGTAAATCATTTTATACAAGGGAGAATGATTCATAGTAGGTGGAAATACTCGAGTAGGCATGGCTGCCGTGTCTACTCTAACAGAATTTGATAGTGCAAACCATTAATCGAGAAAAATATCTTTTATTCCATAAAATAATGTTTACAGAGGATAATGAAATAGGACAGACGAACAAAACTTAGATAAAATTTGCAAGCAATAATAAAGTCTAGACATACTGAGAGGAAATAAAGCCTACGGTATGAGCACTACTGCGGAAGACTAGGTCGGGAAGTGTACCTCTCCTCCATGCTCGGGCGGTGGCTTGTCCTCGATCTGGCTCCCAACGCTCACCTCCTCCTAAACCTCTGGATGGCCCTGCGTCCGAGCTCTAGCCATCTTCTGCTCAATCCGTACTTCTTCCACGTAACACTTCCTTGCCATCTTTCGATCTCCCAGTACTTCGACCACACAGCATCTCCCACCGGGAACTTAATCTTCTGGTGCAGAGCCGAGGCCACAGCCATGAAGGCGGCCATGGCTGGTCTTCCCAAAATAACATTGTATGAAGAGGACGCGTCTACCACAGTGAACTCGACGACCTTAGTCTTCCTCAGACTTCCTGTCCCAAGTGAAAGAGGCAACTGAACGTGTGAACACCCGAATCCACGGGATCACGAATTTGGGGTGAATTAAAATTTGGGAATAAAAAGAAGGGCTAAACGGAAATTTGTTATAAGCAGTATTTCTTATAACTTGAAAAAAAATTTCGAAACACAAACACAAAACTGACATATACACGTTCGGCGCCAAGTGCTGAAATTTTGCGGAAAACTTATTTCATATAAATACTGCAAATGCGATATTACAACATCTGAAATTCTGTATGAATTCACTACTGTTGCAATTGATCTAATACAGATGTCTATGATAAAAGACAACAACAGTTAAGACACGAAAAACGCTGTCCATAGATAAACACTTCACCACCCAGCTGTCTCAGCTTCTCACCTTCCGCTTGTCCCTTAACTGTCTCACCTGCACCATTTTAAAAGCTAATGAGCCTAGGGGCTCAGCAAATAAAATCTGAGTAATTAACAAAGTCATTTAACGCAGGCAGACATCTGAACATTTACATAACTGAGTTTAAAGGAACTTCATTTAAACATAAACATTCTTTCGTAAACTTTCTTAAACTTTCTTTCGTAACTTGGATGCGGGGTCAATAACCCAGATCCCTTCATTTATTTCTTAAACTTTATGTTTTGTGGCTTAGAAGCACTCCTTAGGTCCGTTGTGCACTTGATCAAATGACTTCTGATATCAGTTCTAGCATATAGCTCATTGTGAAAGGGCAATCGACACTCTCGACGACTGCTCACCCTTCCTTTATGAAAGGACAACTGACATCTGGACAGCTGCTCACCCTTCCTTTATGACTGTCTGTTATCTATGCCATAAATCCTTAAAAATAAACTTTCATTCCTTTAAACTCCTTTCTTTCGAAATCTTCTTTGAAATCTCACTGTTTCGCTTCTTTTAAAACTTGCTTCCCATTTTAAAACTTACTGAGTATCAGATTTGACTATTCGAAAATGATCGATGAAACGCGAACAGATTTCTCGACAGGAAAATTTTCTGGAAAGCTTAAACAGATCTCGATTGTGAAAAATACATAACTAACATTGAAACATATGTTTTTGGTCAACTCAGATGTCAACGCAGGAATAGTGTTTGGAAAAGAAACATATGTCTGATTATAGAACAGCTAGCGTAAAACAGATAATCCAATAGAATAGTGTTTAGGAATAAAACAGCTGCAACTTGGTCAACTCAGATGTCAATGCAACTAAGTTTGTTAACTCAGATGTCAATGAATAATCGTCAGTGACTCAGCAGTGAAGTACTTAATACTGTGAAATCTGACCAAAATCTGATGTGTAGCGGAAACACCAGTTGAAATGAAAACTTCTATTTTTAAATATGAAATTTAGTCGCTAACATAGGAAACAAAATCTGACTAAGAACTTGGTGCTGCAACATCACGAACGAACTCTACGATACCAGTTCTGCCTATCTAATCAGACTTAGTTTCTGATTCAACTAGCATCTCCGATCACATAGAGTCAAATTCAGATGTTACCATTCACCAGAACGAAGAACATTCATGAACATACGTGACTCAAATCTGAACTCCTCAGTACTTTTAAACACCTTAACTCTCTTAAAAATTCTGGAAAAACTTTGGAAGCAGAAAATCATAACTTTGAACCCAATCTTTCTTTTCCTTAAACATCCGTAAAACTTATTTGAACATAAACTTAAACATAACTTGAACATACAGGCAAGCAGATCCATAACATAAGAAAAATCAATATATGCTTCAAATGGTGTAGCAAAGATCAGTTTTTACTTGCCTTTGAACTGAGCTTTACAACGGCAGTTACTTCTGGCAGATTTCCTCCTCCTCAAGCAAACACAACGAGATTCTTTGGAAATTATTTGAGAGAACACAAAAGAGTTTTCTATTTGTAAATGAAATGAATCTTTCCTTCAAAAACAGGTATTTGTATGGGAGGATTAGTGGCAGGTGAGGTGTTTTCATCAAGCATGACATACCTTACCTAAAGTTATGAATTTGAGTAAAATTTCCCTCTCAATATTTTAATTTGCAAATCTACCAAACCCTTTTAAAAAAAAATCATTTCTTTCTCCTAAAAATCTTTTTCAATAGATTTCAAAAATCTGCTCGTATATTGCGCTTGGAGTGACATCTGCTGGAACTTGCTGCGTTGTGCCTCACTTCTGAAATTAATAAAATCAGCTTTCCTAATATAGCTTATGCTAATATTTGGCATTTTGACCCTTGAAATAAATAAGATTCAAATATGTGGTCCGATGTATTTTGGGGCGTTACAACTCTACCCTCCTTATTGAAATTTCGTCCTCGAAATTTACTTACCAAACAGATATGGGTAAAGGTTAAGCATATCAGCTTCTGTCTCCCACGTAGCTTCTCGCTCAGACTGGTTAGACCATTGTATCTTAACCATAGGAATACTACGGTTTCTTAGCTTTCTAACTTCTCGAAGAAGAATCCTCTCTGGTCTCTCTTCGTAACTTAAATCTGGTGCTAACTGGATTGGCTCATGGCTTAGCACATGCGAAGGGTTGGGAATATACTTCCTCAAAGCTGAAACATGAAAAACGCTATGCACTGCTGACAGCTGTGGGGGCAGTGCTAATCGATAAGCTAGTGTTCCTATTCTTTCTAAAATCTCATATGGTCCAATATATCTTGGACTCAGCTTTCCTTTCTTCCCAAAATGCATTACTCCTTTCATTGGAGCAATTTTCAGAAATACATGATCGCCAATTTCAAAATTCAGCTCTCTTCTCCTATTATCTGCATAACTCTTCTGGACTTTGAGCAGCTTTCATTCATTCTCTTATCTTTCTAACAGCTTCTGCTGTTTGCTCCACTACATCTGGTCCTAAACCATCTCTTTCACCAACTTCATCCCAGTGAAGAGGTGTTCTATATTTGCGGCCATACAGATCTTCATATGGAGCCATCTGGATATATGGTTGGAAACTGTTATTGTACGCAAATTCTACCAATGGTAGCTTTAAATCCCATCCTTCTGAAAAATCCACAATACAAGCTCTGAGCAAATATTCCAAAATCTGAATCACCCTTTCTGATTGACCATCTGTCTGGGGGTGAAAAGCTGTGCTAAAGGTCAACTTCGTACCCAAAGCTCTATGCAAACTCTTCCAGAAAGCTGAGGTAAACTTCAGATCTCTATCCGATACTATGGAAACTGGAACACCATGTAGCCTCACTATTTCCTTCACATACAAATCTGCATACCTGCTCACATTGTAAGTGGTCTTAACTGGTAAGAAGTGAGCAGACTTAGTGAGTATATCTATTATAACCCAAATAGATTTATATCCTTGAACAGTCTTTGGCAGACTAACTACAAAATCCATTGTTATACACTCACATTTCCATTCTGGAATAGGCAGTGGCTTCAATAATCTGCTGGTCTTTGGTGTTCAGTTTTCACCAATTGACAATTCAAACACTCTGAGACAAATCTGGCAATGTCTCGCTTCATTTCTGGCCACCAATACAACTTCTGGAGATCTTTATACATCTTAGTACTTCCTAGATGTACTGAATACGGGGCTGTATGGGCCTCTGTCATGAGGTCTATTCTCAGCGTATCTACCTGAGGCAACCAGATCCTGCCATGAAATCTGACTACTCCTTCTTCTTAAAAGTAGAGGTTACTGCCTCTCTCTCTATCTTGTTTAACCCACTTCTGAAGTTGCTCATCCTTGGGTTGTCCCTCTCGAATCTGGTCTATCAGATTTGACCTTATGGAGAGATCTGCTAAAACCATAGTGCTACCGCTGGGCACTACTTCTATTCCAGACTTCTCAATATCATATGCCAATGGTCTCTGGACCAAAAGCTAGGCTAATCCAACTGATTTCCTACTCAAGGCATCTGCCACCACATTGGCTTTTCCTGGGTGATAACTAATTGTGCAATCATAATCTTTTACTAGCTCTAACCATCTCCTCTGCCTCATATTCAATTCCTTCTGGGTGAAGAAGTACTTGAGGCTCTTATGGTCAGTGAATATTTCACACTTCTCCCCATATAGATAATGTCTCCAAATCTTAAGGGCAAATACTACAGCTGCTAGCTCCAAGTCATGCGTAGGTTAATTCTTCTCATGATCCTTAAGTTGTCTGGAGGCATAGGAAACCACTCTACGGTCTTGCATCAGTTCAGCACCTAAACCCACCTTTGACGCGTCTGTATAGATGAAAAACTTTCCTTGATCGGATGGCATGGTTAGCACAGGGGCTTCTATCAGCGCTTGCTTCAACTTGTCAAAGCTGATTTGACGTTCTGGAGTCCATTCATACTTAACCAGCTTTCTTGTCAGCAAGGTCAAGGGAACAACTATCTTAGAAAATCCTTGGACAAATCTCCTATAATATCCGGCTAAACCCAAGAAACTCCTTATTTCTGAAACAGATCTTGGTACTGGCCAGTCACGAACAGCTTTTACTTTGGCTGGGTCAACTTCCAATCCATCCTTAGATATAATATGACCTAAGAATGCTACTTTCTCCATCCAGAAGTCACACTTGCTAAATTTAGCAATCAACTGCTTATTCTTCAACACTTGAAGCACAGTCCTCAAATTGTCGACATGCTCAAATCTGGTCTTAGAATACACTAAGATATCATCTATGAACACAACTACAAATTGGTCCAGAAATGGTTGGAAAACTCTATTCATTAAATCCATGAAAGCTGATGGAGCATTCGTAAGTCCAAAAGGCATTACTAAGAACTCATAGTGACCATAACGAGTTCTGAAGGCTGTCTTATAGAGATCTGATGCCTTAAATCTTTAACTGGTGGTAACCAGATCTCAAGTCAATCTTAGAAAAGACTACTGATCCTTTTAACTGGTCAAAAAGGTCCTCAATTCTAGGAAGGGGATATTTATTCTTAATGGTCAATTTATTCAGCTCCCGATAATCTATACATAACCTCAAAATTCCATCTTTCTTTTTAACAAAAAGAACAGGGGCTCCCCAGGGGGACGTACTTGGTCTAATAAATCCCTTATCCAACAGATCTTGTATTTGTTCCTTTAATTCCTTCATATCTGATGGAGCTAAACGATAAGGTGGTCTCGAAACTGGAGCTACTCCTGGAATTAAGTCACTCGAAAATTCCAGTTCTCTGTCTGGTGGTAATCCATGAATATCCTCTGGAAAAACTTTTGGAAACTCATTCACCACCTCCACATCTGAAAGTTGGGGCTTACTAATCGTAGCTAAGGACGACAAACTTGCCAAGAATCCTACCCCTCCTTTCCTCAAACAACGTTGAGCCTTAAGAGCTGATATAATACGGGGAATTCTCCAAACATGATTGGCTTCAAATTTAAACGAGTCTCCTATCGGTGGATTAACCACTACTGTTCGAAGTTTAAAGTCTATCACCACTCCATACATAGTTAGCCAGTCTACTCCCAAAATTATATCAAACTCAGGCCACTACTGTTCGAAGTTTAAAGTCTATCACCACTCCATACATAGTTAGCCAGTCTACTCCCAAAATTATATCAAACTCAGGCATTGGTAACACAATTAAATTAGAAGTAATCAAATGTCCTTGAAGTCTAAGTTCTAAACTTCGAAACAAGTCATGGGATACTAACTCTTCTCCCGAAGGTACTGTTACACAAAAGCCTATAATTACTTGGTCAGGCTTAATGGGTATCTTCTTAGCAAACTTGGCTGCTATAAAGAAATGAGTAGCTCCTGAATCTATCAAAGCCATAGAAGGCAAACCAACAATCATAATCTAACCCGTGACTACAGTCGAGTCTGGGTTGGCATGATCAGCTGTCATCACGTAGGCTCTACTGGTCACCAGTTGCCTTGACTTTGGGCAATTCTTAATTATATGCCCAGGCAACCCACATCTCAAAAAAACGTTTTGTCCAAGTCTGCATTGACCAGGATGTATCTTCTGACACTTAGGACACACCGGTCTACTGTTGTTAGCTTGAACTGCACTAATGGGTTGGATCGGTAAAGGTTTTTGCTCTTGAGGCCTCTGCTGATTCTTGTTTTTCTTCTTGAAGGGCCTCTGATCCTTCTGCTGGAAGGCCTGCCTCTTCTGCTGCCTTTCTTCATCAACATCTTTCCAGTATCTTTCAATTCGTAGGGCTCTATCCACTGCTTCTCTATAAGTCTTGGGCACAGATAGCCTAACGTTCATCTTGAACATAGGCTTCAATCCTTCCACAAAGTGACTTAACTTCTCTTCCGGGTCGTTACCTATTAATGGCACAAAGTAACACCCTCTTTCAAATGCCCGCACATACTCTTGTACGGTCATGCTCCCCTGTTTCAGGGTCAGAAACTCCCTCTTCAATTCAGACCTCTTGTCTACCGTGAAGTATTGCTCAAAGAATACTTGTTTGAAATCTGCCCAAGTAAGATTCAACAATTCCACAGACATCTTAGCTCCTTCCCACCAAATCATGGCGTCATCTCTTAACATATAGATAGCACACCTAGGCCTATCTAAATATGGCATCTGGAGGTACTCAAAGATAACCTCCATCGATTTGATCCAGCTTTCAGCAACTAATGGATTTGTTGTACCACTAAACTCCTTCGGCTTCTGTCTTCTGAACTTTTCTTGGGGATCATCATGGTTTGGTCCTCTACTGCTAGAAGATTGGCCATTACCTCTGCCGGTTTGCTCTACCAGCAGTCTTAAGAGTTGAGCGATACTAGCATTACTATCAGGAATGGTTTCCTCTAAGGGATTACCTCTTCTACCTCTTCCTCTTCCTGACATCTTATAATCTATAGCCCGTAATACACCACATATATCAGAACATGCTAAAAATTTAAATACAATGCTCTGAAAAAAAACAAACTCTCAACTTTGGAGAAACGGTCGATGAAATCTGATCCAACTGACAGTGCATGTGTTTATCTCAGGAAAATTTCTCTGATACCATGTTGTGAACACCCGAACCCACGGGGTCACGAATTTGGGGTGAATTAAAATTTGGAAATAAAAAGAAGGGCTAAACGGCAATTTGTTATAAACTGTATTTCTTATAACTTGAAAAAAAAATTTCGAAACACAAACAAAAAATTGACATATACACGTTCGGCGCAAAGTACTGAAATTTTAGGGAAAACAGATTTCATATAAATACTGCAAATGCGATATTACATCATCTGAAATTCTATATGAATTCACTACTGTTGCAATTGATCTAATACAGATGTCTATGATAAAAGAAAACAACAGTTAAGACACGGAAAACGCTGTCCATAGATAAACACTTCACCACCCAGCTGTCTCAGCTTCCACCTTCCGCTTGTCCCTTAACTGTCTCACCTGCACCATTTTAAAAGCTAATGAGCCTAGGGGCTCAACAAGTAAAATCTGAGTAATTAGCAAAGTCATTTAACGCAGGAAGACATCTGAACATTTACATAACTGAGTTTAAAGGAACTTCATTTAAACATAAACATTCTTTTGTAAACTTTCTTAAACTTTCTTTCGTAACTTGGATGCGGGGACAATAACCCAGATCCCTTCATTTAATTTCTTAAACTTTATGATTTATGGCTTAGAAGCTCTCCTTAGTGTTGGGGATCCGGATCCGCCCCCCGGCTAGGCAGCGGAAGAACAAAGAATAAAGGCCGGGAGACGATCAATACGAAAAAACAACAATTCAATAATCATCATTCATAGGGCGTTCAAAAGTGAATACCTTGCTGGCACTTGTGCCTGGCTCCAACCGGTATTACAAGAACCCGGCTCTTCTCGGTAGATTGCGGTAGATAATCGCCAATCCGGTCCACGACCAGAACCGAGACTCCTTCGTCAGGCTGCACTAGAAGCGCTGACGAGATCAGCACGAACGGATTCTCCTCGTCGAACTGGCCGGAAACAAATTTCCGACGAAGATCGGCGACGGCGGCGGCGGCGCGTGGGCGGCGACGGCGGCGGCGTGAGTTGAGAGAGGGAGGCGGCCGTTTTGTGCTAGGGTTAGGTCAAGTTGTGTGAGAGTTATGACACAAGTATATCAATTAAGTCTCTTAATCACATTTAAATAGAGTGTTGGACTTGGACCGGCCCAACGGGCCCGGGTCCAACAATGAACATTCAGTTCATCTCCACCACCGAGACTTCATCGTAACTCCGATCGCCGATCAGATCGGACCGATCGACTCAGTTTCCAAAACTGAATAATATGAT
>KV008319.1:0-24032 GCA_001598015.1 Dorcoceras hygrometricum
ATATTTAAATGTTCCAGTTTGAAAAACATTTGTTATATACGAGGACATCCAGGAAGATTACCACCAAATTTTTAAAAAAACCCAACTAACATTTTATTCCCTCCAGAAAATCAATAAAATAATTCAAATCCAACCCTTTAGTAATTATTTACATAGATAGTAACTCTGAATATTTTCAAAATTGTTTATTGAGAATTTTTCACCTTAATTAGTCTTATTCATATAACATTTATCTTATTTTTAACAATGAAAATTTTGGTTTTCTAATTTTAATTTAATAATAACTATATTGATTAAACAACATTTCTAATATTAAAACTTTGATTTAAATTACTATCATATTTAATTTCATTTATATTTTTATTTAGACTTTAAAATATGAAATGGTTTTATTATTCATTTTGATTTATATATAACATTTTGTCTTATTTTTAAAAATGAAAATTTCCTTTTTTTTAATTTAATAATAATTATATATTGATAATCAAAATTTCTAATATTAAAACTTTGATTTAAATACTATCATATTTAATTGCATTTATTTTAGTTAAATTTTTATTTAGACTTTAAATATGAAATGGTTTTATTATTCATTTTTATTGATATATAACATAATTGACCCTATAATCACGAGTAAAAATTACAAAAGTGTAGTCAAACTGATAGTCATTTTGAATAAATCCTAAAAATTTCTAGTTGATCTAACAATTGGAAACTTCTCAAGAATAAAATTTGAAAATATTAAAAATTATTTTTGTACTGATATTAATAAAGGGTAAATCTAGATATTGTAAGATTTTACTGATAAAACTATTTATTAATTTTTTAATGGATGGTTTAATATGTTATAAATGTGAAAATGTTACCAGGTAGTTATCACATTTATATGGGTTTTTTTTGTACTAATGATGTGATAAACATCAACGGAGACCAATGCAATTAAGTGAATACATAAATGTCATTTAGACAATTTTTACCATTAAAAAATGCATACCTTTTACCAGTATATATTTTGTTTTTTCTTGGAAGATATTTTAGTAGTATCACATTAAGTGAAGAACATAAAAAGTTTAAATATAATATTATAACACTTTTGGCTAATAATATTTTTATTTACCAATAGAAAGATGGGAAGGAATATAATATTGTAAAACAAAAAGAAAAGTGAAATTCAAATAAAGAAAATTGAACTTTAACAATGATAAAAATGATGATGATGATGTTGATTATGATCTTTAATGGAAAAAAGATTAATAAAAGGAATTTAATAAAAGGGAGAGCAAAACAAAACAGGACACGGGAGAAAAAAAAAAAAACGCAGTTCGTCCCCTCTTTGAATTCCCCTATTCTTTGTGGGAATCTCTCCCACTTTTCAAGCACATAAGAAAAGAGTCGGCACCTTCGATCAATTATAACAAAAACTGTTCTTTTGGGAAATAATGGCGATCAGGGTTGCTTTCAAATTCATGAGAGAATCTCTGCGTAGAAAGACTAAATTTGATGAGAACAAGTGTAATTCCCGGCAGTATTTTTGCACCGGGTTTTCAGAGACAGCTCAGCCTTCGCCTCCTCTAATACCAAAAACGGTTCCCCATTTCTCCAAAAAGGTATCATTTTCCTGCCCAATTCGATAGCTTTGTGAAAATGTAATGTTTCTACTGCAAGTGTGATCTTTTAATGATATTTGAAAAGCCCATGTGTGGAATGAGTTCAAATGAGTTTGTTTTGTCTGATGATGGGAAATTGTGTTGCTTGTATTTAGCTTGTAACTTGTGTAGCAGTAATAATATTTTGAACTTTGAAGAAACATCAAAACCTGCTGGTATGAGCTGCCCTTTCTCTTGAGAGGGCAAGAATGATTTAGTACTTTGGTTTTGGTGTTTAGGAAATGTATATATGCATATGGCTGACAAGCATGTAAATATACAACGGGCATTACCTTTTGCAGTTGAGTTCCACGAGAGAATGGCTCAGATGTGCCCGTTCTGTTATTCTTTTAGATGAAATAAACTCCTTTAACTTCTGTACATGTTATATTTCTATGAATCTTGCCATTTTGATTGATTATGGAACGTTTTCATGTTCTGGTTTAACAATTGACCTCCAAGTCGGATCTATTAGTGCTGGATTCTGGCTTTTGTCATGTTCTTTTGGCTCGTACACGCTAAGTTTGTTCAACTTGAGCTGCAGGGTAGGCTATTTACAGGAGCTACTATAGGTTTGCTGATAGGTGGATTTGCCTATGCGAGTACCGTGGATGAAGCAACTTTCTGGTATCATGGTTGAATTTCGTTGAATATGCATGTTTTCAATCTTGTCTCTGGCATTCTTTTTTCAAAGTGACTGACTAATTAAATTTTTTCAACCCCCTAGCTGTCCAAGTTTCATATGCCACATTTTTTATGCTAAGGCTGACTTAAATCATCCTTATACTGTTCTATGTGAGGAACTTAATCGTCCCAAAGTTTGTGTTGAGTAACACCTCCAGGGAATGAATAGTAATATTAATTCACCACTGACAATTCAGTTAATCACTGTCCAAAGATCATTCTTGTAGGGCCTAGGCATACGGGAAATTGTTAGCTTATAAATGTTTTCATTCTTGTAGGGCCTAGGCATACGGGAAATTGCTAGCTTATAAATGTTTTCAAAGGAAAACTTGGTCACTAGAATTGGAGATCATTGGAGAAATGATACCAATTCTTCTGTTCCATGGAAAACTTAGACTTAAAGGCTATTTTGGTTTTGTACTTTACACTCGTGATATAGAAGTGAATGACGTTTCTGCTTCTCCTCCAAACTTTACCTATTCACCTTCTTAACAATGCACATTTTATTTACTTTTTAATTAATTAAATGACAAAGGCTTTACACGAGCTCTTTTCTGTATTGGCGAACTATTGCAATCTATTCAACTGTTTAGTACCTAACGCCAACATCTATTATTGAATTTGTTTCATAATCTTATTTTGAGGTATCTAACTAATACTTAAGATCTGGGGGTGTCTTTGGGTTGGAATTATGTGAACCAAATGGTCCTGTATAGTATTGTCACAGAAATCCAATTCAACTTTACGATTGAGAACCGTGAGCAAAGGAAAACTTGAGAAACAAGTCTATCGCCTCGTAAACATGCCCCGAAACATCACTTGAAGGGATACCAAAGGCCTTGCGTCTTCCCTTTCTGCTACTTGATCCATAAAGGGAGGGGCAGATCTCTTGTTATTATGATATTATAGAGAGGAATAATGGTTTTCTATGTGGTCAAAGATTCTAATTGTTGCTCGCAAGTCAGTGTGGCCTTTTACATGTGTCTTCTTGTACTTATTTGATATTCTTCTTGAAGCTTTCACATTGTTTATGACCTACTTTTACATTGCATCAAATTGAGATGTTATATGTGCACTCTTTCCCTATTTGAAATGGAAACAGGAAATTCAGCTCATAAATCTAGTATCTGGGGCTCGAATTTTAGGAGTAACAAACTTTATTTGATGGATGGTGTAGCTTGAATATTGATTTACTTTTCATAGTATTAGGATTCTGCATCAGGTTATTTTTTAAGCCCTGATCTTATGCAAGTTCATTCTCACCCTACTCTTGGTTTTGAATAAAACGGCTTTTTTTTCTATATTTTAAAGTTCAAATATATGCTAGACATAACTATTGTCAAGGCTTATTTATCTTACATTTCTTGAACCATGCAGTGGGTGGCTATTCTCAGCGACAAAACTAGTCAATCCATTTTTTGCATTTATGGATCCAGAGTTTGCCCACCGACTGGCAGTCTCTGCTGCCGCTCGTGGATGGGTTCCAATAGAGAAGAGGCCGGATCCATCAATTTTGGGACTTGAAGTTTGGGGGAGGAGGTTCTCCAATCCGGTTGGCCTTTCTGCTGGTTTTGATAAAAATGCTGAGGCTGTTGAAGGTTTACTTGGATTAGGCTTTGGGTTTGTGGAGGTTGGATCGGTCACTCCAGTTCCACAGGATGGAAATCCGAAGCCTCGAATATTCAGATTGCCAAAGGAAGGGTAACATCTTGTACTTTATTTGCTCTCTCAATCTTGAAGAACCATTACTTCTACCTTTTTCTTTGTGGTTCTAAGTTTTATTTTATTTTGTAAGCAGGGCTATTATTAATAGGTGTGGCTTTAATAGCGAAGGAATTGTTGCTGTTGCAAAACGGTTGGGTGCACAGCATGGTAAAAGAAAGTTGGAGACATCAAGCACTGCATCTCCTGTTGGAGATGAAGTTGTACAAGGAGGAAAAGCCGGTCCAGGAATTCTCGGGGTTAATCTTGGAAAGAATAAGACCAGCGAAGATGCTGCTTCTGACTATGTCCAAGGAGTTCACACATTATCACAATATGCTGATTATTTGGTATATAATTTGTTTATCTCTGGTTATCTGCTTATACTGCGGCGTATTATAATATTTCCTATTTCATTTTGTATCTCTTGAATTTTTGCTTGGATATTGCCTGTGGCAAATTTGAACTTTGTAACAGTTCTATCAACTAATTTAGTAGTGGTCCCTCTTTAATTCGTCAAAATTACACGAAAGTTTTTGTTGCCATGAACAACAAATGGACTTTCACAACCATACTTGTATATATAGATTTGTGCAGGTTAAGGAGAAATCGCCTTTAAATATTATTCTTGTAGCAGTATGCGGGCTTTTAATGCCTGTACATTATCTTTTAGGTAATTAATATTTCATCCCCAAATACTCCTGGATTGCGACAACTTCAGGGTAGGAAGCAATTGAAAGATCTTGTTAAAAAGGTATCATCTTAGTTTATTTCAATCATATTGGTCAATCTATTCCTGATCTACTTTGAGGAAAAGGACCATAACTGAAACAAGGTTTTGTTTCAATGTATATTTTGCCAGGTTCAGGGTGCTCGTGACGAAATGCAATGGGGTGAGGAAGGGCCACCACCATTGCTTGTAAAAATTGCCCCAGATTTGTCAAAACAAGATCTTGAAGATATTGCACGGGTATGGGACATGTTATGTTTCTGGCGAGTTAATATTGAGTTGTGTGCTCTAAATGTAAGTCCTCTATGTATGTAGGTTGCCATTGCTCTACGAGTGGATGGATTGGTACGTTTTCTCTTGCTATAATAATATCTTTTACCATTTTTGGTATTTTCTGCATGAAAATGATATATGTATAGCAATTTAAGTTTGATAGTCATCCCTTCTTAAAGTTCCACCTACCAAAATTTGAGAATGGAGGCACGCTTTGTTTTCTTGCAATTATTCATTTTTTATATTTTGACTAATGATCTGGATGATATCAACAATAGCATAATAGTCTAAATTCCAAATCCACCTATTTTTGTTGCAAGATTGTGAGACTTAGGATTTATCTTGACTAGTTTGTTTATTTTATGCTTGCAGATCATATCGAACACCACAATTCAAAGACCCGATACTATACGCCACAATCCTGTTTCAGAGGAAACTGGTGGCTTGAGTGGGAAGCCACTTTTTGACTCATCTACCAATATTCTCAAAGAAATGTATCTTCTTACTAAGGTAACCAAGTTCATAATGTTTAATCATTTGAATTTTATTTCTTACCAAGTGTATCTGGTAGGCATTGTCCAAAAAATGGGAAATCAGTTTAATGTACTTATGTTAGTGTTTGCAAATTTGACTGAAATTCCTCAGTTCTTGTTTCCTGGTCGATGAGAACTTTTTGCTGCTGAATCTTTCATCTTTTTTCGCTTACCTGTAGCTCCATCTTAAAGTCATTTTCTTAGATGCTTATTTAGGCATCAGTACGGCACTTATAAGGAATACTTTGTTTTACAATTTGCATTTAGGGAAAGATTCCTTTGATTGGCTGTGGAGGCATTTGCAGGTAAGATCATTTTCTAAAATAATTTGTGATCCTAAATGGCGTCATTTTTTACACTAACTTACAACGAGAAAGTTTTTAGTGGTGAGGATGCATACAAGAAAATAAGAGCCGGAGCCACTCTTGTTCAGCTGTATACAGCATTCGCCTATGGAGGTCCAGCCCTTATACCTAAGATCAAGGTATTTACTTAGATCATAGGCACTTTGAATCTGAAGCAATGCTGATTGAAATCTGAAGCATTAAGGCAACTATTTATATTTTTTTTTGCCACTCCTTTTCTTTTATAGGCTGAGTTAGCGCAATGTCTAGAAAGAGATGGCTACAAGTCTATCTATGAAGCGGTTGGAGCAGACTACAGATAGCCTCAACTCTTCTGTCATTTTCACAACATTTTACATACCTCGGGTGTTCGAACCCTTGTTCCAAAAATTTTGCTAGTTAGTTTTTCTGCGCAGAACATTCATTTATCACATTTCTAATACTGTATTTGTCCAATATTGGCTTCAGAGACAATTGTTAAATGTGTAACAAAATGTCAAAAAGTACAATGGATCAATCCTCTCGGTATAATATTGGTTTTCTATAACCTTTTCAGCTTAAAAGAACCCATTACCCCATGTTTTAGCAGATTCTATCTTTCATCGGATATAAACTTCATGGTATATTTCATGTGCAAACGGTGATGGGTTGCTGGGCTCCTATGTTTTTTCCTTAAACTGAAATTGGCATATTTTGGAAAAACCTCAGAATGCAAGTAATAAACATGGAACACGTTTTTTTCTTTACATTGTAGCGACAGCTGCTATTTTACTAGACGACAAGCTAAAGAAAGATAATATTGCCACACTGAAAATGTTAAAACCTTTGAGAAACAGAATTTTAAATTTTGTTTGACAAGGTAAAGAGAACTTGATGAAATTGGTACTTCATAAATTTATCATTTTTAGAAGATTCAATATATGAGGAGTCCACACGTAATTTTGTTAGTTCGGTCATTTCACAAGAATAGGATTATTAAAGCAAGGAAAATGTGGTCCAATTACTTGATTAATCTCCACATGGTTGATGAAATTTGATCGATGCCCATTCATGGAGTTGATTGGTAACTAACTCACATGATTATGACTTTACTTCCCACCTTATAAATTGTATGCCAAATATCACACAATTATGATTTTAATCATGTACTCCAAATCATTATATGAATTTTATTAAATGATAATTACACTAAATAAACATATACCGAAAGAATCCACATAGTTCATCGTTTCAAGTAAGATATACTAAACTCAACTCCAAACCAAAGCGGAAAACCTAATTTCTCCACTTAAAAATTCAAACTCATGATGAAAATAGACTGTTATCTAACTGCCTTGTCACCAAGGTTATTTTTCTAGTTAAGGGATACTAGGGAGACGGTGAAAATTAGGACAATGTCATATCACCATACAAATCCATGATACTTCACAAGCCCCATTACCACGTGCATTACAATTTCCCATTAGCCTATCTATGCAGAGCCCTCTCAATTACTTTTGCCAACATGTTCATCTCTATTTAGCAAATTTCTTTCGTTTTCCATGATCCATCAATGGTATGTATTTACATTGCTGCAACACCATCACATGGAAACTCCATCTTTATATCACATGGAAGGCCAACCTTGGAAAGCAACCTTTTTATTCAACCTCATTGTGAGCATGATACTTCTACATCATACTAAATGGGAAATCATACCTTTTTGAAAAGAAAGAGAAGATGACAAATTTTACTCGAGAGCCATGAGTCGGTAACTCAACTTGGCTCAAGCTCAGGTCATTAAGTTACACCACAAGATGAGATTTGACAAAAAGTCAGATATGTTATTAATGGACTGAAATAAACAATTCCGGGTATGAATTCTCATTTATGTTCTAGAGTTTCTTATATATATGTGTAAACGGGTGATTGTGTCATGGACTGTCTATTCGAGCGGAAGTTTCTGCCATCTCAACATACATGCACCAGAAACAGACAAACGATCAACTAGGATATGTAAAAATAAGGGAAAATATTTTAAAAATTACGACAGTTATTGATTTATTGTTTTGTTTTAACTTCATGCATTTGCCTCCAATGTTGGAGGTTATTTTATACTTCTTTTGGTTGAAGTATAATGAGAGGGGGGACCAACTAATGTGGGTAATCTTGCGATATGATATTGCACCCCCACTAAACAATTTTCCCATGCTATAGCTAGTAGCTAAAATAAGATACATGGTTTAGGGTTAATGAGAGAGTCTTGACTATCCAGCACGACGACATCAGTGCTACACATGTTGTGGGCAATTTTGACACCTGAAGACCATACAAAAAGTATTATTAAATTAAGGATGTGTCTTTATAGCATTTCTTTTGCACTGTATATGTCGCTTTGTGCGACATTCAGCATGAACAAATTACTTTGCTTATGGACATACGACAATGAGCAGTGTGCAACTGGGGAAAATATAATAGACCTGCAACTTTGCAATATTTTGTGGTTTATATCTCAAGTCAAGGAAAAAAACAATGTATCCAAATATTCAAGTTAACATTATTTCAAGGAGTTACACGTATCCAAAATATATAACCAAGAGGACTACTGACAAAGAGGAAATGGAAATAATCAAGTATAAAGATGAGCATACCTACTGATTTGGAGCTTCTCAATCAAATGATGCTAAAGCCTTGTTGCACTTACGTCATGCGAAAATTATGAACCTTGTCAGCAGTTTTGACGGTTCGCGCATTATTATATGAGACTTTGGAACCAAAACAAGCATTTCAACACCAGTAAGGAAGATATGACCAGTAAGGATAGTACTTTTTTTCTTTAACAACCTTACCAAACCTCCGAGGTTCGAATAGGATTTCCATCAGCAGGTATAATATCCCATCTTTTGAGTGGGGAGAAGAAAGTTAATGCTTCAAACACAATTTGTCTACGACTATAAAAAGTGAGGATTGTTCTTAATCTGACAAATAGGTTGATTTAATTTGGTGCAACAAATATGCACATGCATGGTTTCATATGAGGGTGACAAGATTATCAACACAATGCAAGCATTGAGATTGCTAATCAACAAATGACACATACACCCAAGTGCCACATGTATTATTTTACCTATCCGACTGCCGGGGAGATATCGGATGGTGATTGTAAACCACGATTACGTTTTTCCTGGTGCGATGATTTCAGTATTGGAAATATGAAACAAAATAATCCATGGTCACAAAGACAAATGCTATATCATAGAATATCTTGAAGCATGAATACAACACTGTGTATGATACATGATTATAGTTAAATCTGAGTATATATGGATACATTCATGTGGTTTAGCAAATATCTAGTATGGTGTGAATCTCTTTGTAAACATAATATGAAATATGATACTTGACGCATAACTCCAAAAGGAACTGACTCTGCAAAAGCCAAAAGGGTAGAATGGTTGAAATTCTTATACTGCAGACAAAATGAAAAATAACCAACACAAGTGGAAAATATGCATGGCATGGAACACATGCAAACAAGGGGTGTGTGCATCTGTGTGTGCGTGTGTATGTGTTCCAGAGGATAATGATGACAAACCAAGATGTTATGCAAGTAGAAAATGAATGGTATTTGCTTAGTCATAAACACTAACTAGAATGTGACATAGACCTAAACCAAGCCCTTGTACTACTATATATAGATTGTTCCCGTCATTAGTTAACTTTACAGCAGCACCATTAAAGGCAACCTATGAAATCTTTAGGCATTACAGGAACCAAAAAGGTGCTAAAATTTTCTACAAAATTTCAAGAGAAGTAATGAATACGAGCTTTAGAAATCTGCCCACCCAAGGACAAGGGTATCAAATCACTACCAACATATAACCAATAAAAGATAAAGATTAGTGAAAACATTGATATTATTTTAAGCTGGTGAGCATCAATATACCACTGATAATATCAAGAATCAAGAAATATCCAAGTGCATAAAACTTTTCATGTGTAGGATTATGGATTAGGTAATCTTATATTTCTGCATGATTCTCCAAGTGGATAAAGTAGATATGTTCTCATATATTTGGCAAAATGACAACCTAAATTTGGGGCAGTCTTTAATCATAAGAGATTAGAGCACAAGCTATAACTCTAGTTCTAACCTTTCAATTAAGCACTCTCTACACAGATAAAAGAAAAGAGGAAGATGAGAAATCCACCACCTGCACCACCTATAAAAGCTCCCACTTATCTTTAGAAAGCCATGTCCCTTTTACTTTCTCGTTTTCTCTCTGGCGTTTGACGTTGATTATGTTAACGTGCAGAAAAGATAAGTAAAATAAACCCTCCCCATCACATAAAACATAGGCAAGTAAGGAACAAGAAAAAAGGAGGAAGATGGCTGCAGCACAGACCCAAAAAAATCAGATGATGATAGAGGTACGAAGAACATAATCATTAGCAATCATGGAGAATAAGCTATGCATTGTTTAAGTTTACTCTGACACATCTGATTTTCGCTCCCAAACATTTCCAGGTAATAGAGGAATTGAAGATTATGACAGACATCAGTTTTCCAATATTGGCTATGGGCATATTGATTTACCTAAAAAACATGATTTCAGTGGCATGCATGGGAAGGCTAGGGAGCCTAGAGCTAGCCGGAGGTGCATTAGCCATTGGTTTCACCAACATTACAGGTTACTCTGTGCTTTCTGGCCTTGCCATGGGGATGGAGCCACTTTGCGCCCAAGCTTTTGGATCCAAAAACCTAGCCATGGTTTCTATTACCCTACAAAGAACTATAATTTTGTTACTGTTTGCATCCATACCAATTGGAATGCTATGGATGAAATTTGAACCTCTCCTGCTATGGCTCCATCAAGAACCAGGAGCAGTTCATATTGCAAGCCTGTACTGCCGATTGGCAGTCCCAGATCTCATTGCCAACAGCCTACTTCATCCGTTACGTATCTACTT
The DNA here is from genome assembly GCA_001598015.1 of Dorcoceras hygrometricum. Taxonomy (NCBI): domain Eukaryota; kingdom Viridiplantae; phylum Streptophyta; class Magnoliopsida; order Lamiales; family Gesneriaceae; genus Dorcoceras; species Dorcoceras hygrometricum. The sequence continues at coordinate 10,862 of KV008319.1, forward strand.
ACGCAGCAAGGGAACAACATGGCCACTCTTCTATTGCACTTTTCTGGCGACAATTCTACATTTTCCCATCACCATTTTCCTAACTTTCAATCACCATTGCGGCATCAAGGGAATAGCGATTGCCACAGTTATTGCAAACTTCAACACCTTGTTTTTCCTTTTAGCTTATATGCACCTTTTTCACGAAGAAATGAAGCCTTTATCTAAAGACATAGCACCGTGTTTAAAACACCTTAGTTTGACAAGTTCATTATGGAAGGAATGGGCTCTACTACTTAAAATGGCAATCTTTAGTTGCCTGGGTATTTGCTTAGAATGGTGGTGGTATGAGTTAATGACACTTCTAGCTGGTTACCTCCATAAATCTCATGTTGCTCTTGCAACATCTGCTATAGTAATACAAACCACATCTCTTATGTACACATTGCCTTCAGCACTTAGTGCGTCAATTTCAACTAGAGCAGGAAATGAGCTTGGAGCAGGCAGGCCACATAAGGCACGCTTGGCAACACTAGTTGCCATAGCATTGGCCTTTGCCACATCAACATTAGGCTTTCTGCTGACTACCGTAGGGAGAGGAGTATGGGGTAGGGTCTTCACCGACGATGATGACATTCTTAAGCTTACCATGGCTGTTTTACCCATTATTGGACTTTGTGAGCTAGCAAACTGTCCGCAAACCACCTGCTGTGGGGTCCTCCGAGGAACTGCTAGGCCTAATATCGGTGCAGGCATAAATTTGTGCTCATTCTACTTGATTGGAACACCTGTCGCAATAGCTTCGGCCTTTTACTGGGAAATGGGATTTTCAGGACTTTGTTATGGGCTTTTGGCGGCTCAGTTGTCATGTGTATCATCTATTTTAACAGTTGTTTGTAGAATAGACTGGGAGTACGAATCCTTGAGGGCAAAAGACTTAGTTGGCAAAAACAATGAACATTTATCTGCAGGTTTAATAGAGAAATATGATGAAGGAAGAATAAGCTTATGAAGAAGGATGAATGATGATTACATTATTAGCACGAAAACAGAGTATTTCGGCCACAAAGCTTATACTGAGGTGATTATTAATCATTTTCACTTCAGTTTTCAAATATAAATGGCCAAGACATTCACCATGGACGCACAGCAGTTGAAAACTTGTTTTCATATGGAAAGCAAATGATGCCACGTGACAAAGTTTACTAGTATGGAGCAACATTATCTTTTGATTATAGTAAAGTGAAAGCTACTTGAGACTAGAAATTTTGTGACTGTCTCTTCCCTCCCCAACCCCCCTTCCTCACCCTTAATCAAAGTGCCAATAATTGTAAATGATTGTCAGAACAAAGTTGCCACCAGATCCTTACCTACTCTTACTTCAAGTGTCAAAAGTAAAGAATATTTACACAGTATTAGTAGTTATTCACGAGCCAATTTACATTATGCGACAAATTCACGCTTATTGAACATTCAATGAGTCATATTTTTTCCAATCCAATGGGCACCTATGGATGAATTATGAAAGAATATGACTCATGATCGAGAGCGTTTGACTGATATACTCAAAGAAAATGTTTAAGAGACATCAAATAATCACTTGGCTTTTAAGCTCACCGGAGATACCCCACTATAATTGCAATTTGGTCCAAGTAGGAGTCAGAAAACCTCCATCAGTTCTCCATCCGATCAAATCTCAAAAAGTACCGAAAAAGAAAGGTTCTTTAAGAAGCCACACCTCCCCTCTCTTGGAATCTGCAGATACAAAACATAGTTCAAAATTAAATAATGGAGACAATAGCTATAAAACAGGGTTGCTAGTACTTCAGAAGTTAACAACCATAAAGATAGAACAAGAAATGAGAACCTAATCCGTCCTCTCCTCCTATTGTCCCGACATAAGAGCCCCTTGCATCTAAATTTTCAACATCTTACACCCTTGCGTTCGGATAGATACCAATCATACTGACAACACACAACACACCACCCTTCAGAAATCATACGATAACAGCAATAGGAAAAAAAGCCCCAAAAAAAGATCTCAACTAGTTAACCAGCCGTAAATATATTGCATTTAGCTGGCAATGTACTCCACTCTGCACGAACCCTTGAATGACTTGAATGTTTATACTATCCCTTCATATCGTTCAGCAAAATAACAACTCCAAATATCCTCAACTGTAACCTAATATGCTCTTCAACAAATTTGCATCTGCTGGAACCCATCAAATTTTCAGTACAAAAAATTAGTTTACAAGAACCAGTGCGATGAAATTCCGTTTCTCATAGTGTTTAAGAAAAACACTAATTGCATTACTAAAACCAATCAAGTTACAAAAATAAATTCTTTCAACAAGCGCTTATGATATCAAAGCTCAGCTCTCGCAACAACACTATAAGGAGTTCACAAGAGGGAATCACCATAGTTGAAGCGAGCAAAACATTCACAACAAAATTCTACTTTCGTCCATTGGCAGTTTTCTGATTCCAGGAACCTCGATTTAGTTATATAATCTAATTAGCATCAATTGATTTTTAAGTTGACAATTCTCATCAAAAGATTTTAAAAAAAAGTCAAGTAGTAACGTAAAATGTCAATAAATTTTAAATGAAAAAAATTAATAAAACTCTAGCGTAATTTTATACAACTCCAAACGTCTCATAAACTATCGTCGATGTTCTTCATTTTCCTTACACTCAAAATGAAACCCAAGTATGTGAGAACCCAACCAAAAATCAAAATCATCGCATCGTCGATTGTTTATTGTTTGAGAATGCAATATGGTGAAAGGTAAAGGAGCCCAAACAGTAGACATTGAACCACAAGAGAGAAGATTAGGGTCGATTGTTTATTGTTTGAGAATGCAATATGGTGAAAGGTAAAGGAGCCCAAACAGTAGACATTGAACTACAAGAGAGAAGATTCGGGAATAACAACGTAGTATGTACAACAACCTAAAATCTTTGAGTTTATGTTATTTCTTTCGAATTTCATGTGTTGAGTCGCGTTATTGAGTGATTTGAATATGTAGGTCGAGATTGGTGTGTGTCCAGTATGGTGTGGTTCGTGTCTATTGTTGGTCGAGAGTCTCGAGACTGGTGTGGTTATTATATTGTTGGTCGAGAGTCTCGAGACTGGTGTGGTTCGTGCATATTGTTGGTCGAGAGTCTCGAGACTAGTGTGGATCGATTATGGTTGTGGTTCGTGTGTGGTGTGGGTCCGAGGGTCTCGAGACTAGTGTTGGTCCGGAGTCTCGAGACTGATGTTGGTCGAGACTAGTGTGGGGTCGAGATGCCGTGGCTCGTTTGTAACTATGTTTTGTGGTAAGGAAGACCATGTCGCCGAGATGGCAGCAAGGGCAGAGGAGACTCCGTCGACGGAGTCTCCTGATGGATTTGGTAAGTTCTGTATGTGTCCATACTTTATTTGAGTTTAATTTATAATAATATTATATGTGCCATAGTTAGCTTGGTCTATGCTGCCTCTAGTGTGTAAGGTGACATGGGCGGGATCGCCAAGGGTGTCAGGGTGGACGAAGGTGGTACGGATGATTGCGTTGTCTCCAGTGCGGGAGGAGGAGATTGGATCGAAAGAGAAGACACCTGAAGCTGGTAAGTCGTGTTTGTCATTATCTATTAACATTTGACCTCTAATGTCTTATAACACGTATATGTATACTGATGTGATTGATGTTTGGTAGTAGAGGGAGCCCAGGTTGAGGGGAACCAGCCCGAGGGATCAACGAGACTTGACCCAAACCTCCCTACATTTGTTGCTCCTACTCTAGAGCAGAGGATGCAGATCATCATTCAAAGGTCGTGGGCAAGAACATAGCTGGAGATTGAACATTTGGTGAAAAGAAACGTGGATTCCTCGTAGCTTACCAGAGGGGCTGGTTCCTTGAGATGGCCACTCCGAGGGCTTGGCTTTACACCGATGTAAGTGTATTTCTGTTTGTAACATTTATGGTCTATTAATTTTGTCTTCGCATAAATTAAAATTTTCTTTTAAACAAATTTTCTTCTCCGTGCTGTTTCTATGCTCATAATTTGTTTTTCTCACTCAGAGCTATTTTTACGCCCGTGATATGTTTTCTATCCCGGGTTGATTTCAGAATTTCTAGAGCTATGCTCCGCCGTACACCCAACAGTCTTATCAAATAGGAGTTTTGTAGCAACAAACCGCTTGCGTGCGATCTGTTATTTCAAATGTTTAAGTGATATGTGGTGAGGTTACGTAGGAAAAATGACAGAAGTTTCCCTGTCATATTTTATATAGTTTTAAAGGAAGTAGATTTCGAAAGTTCTATGACTTTGGCGAAGATAACAGACGCTCAGCATAGCAAGCGTGAGGACGCGGGCTAACGAACCAGTGTACCCCTTCAATCTGGAAGGATAAGGATTATGGGTTGACGAACCTATATACCACTTCACATAGTACAGATTGGGATTTATTTCCCCACAGACCTGATATCAATGAGCTTGATCAAGCGACTCGACCTAAGGAGAGCTTCGGCGCCACATCTCATACAGAAAAGTTTAATGGGTTATTTTATAACCGCAGATTTAATAAAGTTTATGTTATATGACTACGTCCATGTTAATATTTTTCTTTGAACTGTGTGAGCTTTGCTATTACCAGATTTACCTGCTGAGCCCCTTGGCTCACTCGCTTTCATGGTTGCAGGTGAGGAGTCTTGGGAGCCGGACGGCACGAGCTGGAACAGATCTGGATGTGTGTTTATCGAAAGACCAGTGTTTCCGTGCTGCTACAGGCCACATCCCTTGTTGTGAACAAAATCGTATCTGACTATTTTAATTCGAAGTGTTTCTAAACTGATTTCTATCTTTTGGTATCAAAGTATTCATACGCCGATCGTACTCCCTCTAAGCTAATACAACCCGCGCGAGCTTTTTTGTGTTGAATGTTTACATTATTACAATTACTGTTTCCCAACCTGGGTGTGATCAGCTCATTAAACTTAGCTAATCTGTTCGAATTTCTCCAAGCTATTTTCAGTACTCGTGCTGGATGGTTAAGGATGAGGTTCTGAGATGATAGGCAGAGCTGGTCTAGCTAGAGCGCCGTTTAGACCTGATAAGCTTAGCTAGTTTGTTCGAACTCCTCCAAGATGTTCTTCATATGATTCGTTCGATCATTTCAGTTCGTGGTTTGATCCCTGAATTGTTCCAGTTTACATTCGTGATAGGCTTATTTTTCCAAGCTGGTTTCATTGTGCAGCCCGCTCGCGATCTGGTTTCATTGTCCAGCGTGCTCGTGATCTGGTTTCATTGTCCACCCCACTTGCGATCTGGTCTCTTTACCCTAAGCTGAGTTGACCTTGGTTGACTTTCATAATTTTCCCGACTATTTTAAGTTGTGTTGACTTTTCCTAAACTGAGTTGACCAATCAGTCATAAGTTGTTTTCCTCTCTGAGCTGTTTTACGCTCGTAGATTGTTTTCGTCTCCGAGTTGTTTACGCTCGCAATCTGTTTTCTTCTCCGTGCTGTTTCTATGCTCATAATTTGTTTTTCTCACTCAGAGCTGTTTTTACGCCCGTGATATGTTTTCTATCCCGGGTTGATTTCAGAATTTCTAGAGCTATGCTCCGCCGTACACCCAGCAGTCTTATCAAATAGGAGTTTTGTAGCAACAAACCGCTTGCGTGCGATCTGTTATTTCAAATGTTTAAGTGATATGTGGTGAGGTTACGTAGGAAAAATGACAGAAGTTTCCCTGTCATATTTTATATAGTTTTAAAGGAAGTAGATTTCGAAAGTTCTATGACTTTGGCGAAGATAACAGACGCTCAGCATAGCAAGCGTGAGGACGCGGGCTAACGAACCAGTGTACCCCTTCAATCTGGAAGGATAAGGATTATGGGTTGACGAACCTATATACCACTTCACATAGTACAGATTGAGATTTATTTCCCCACAGACCTGATATCAATGAGCTTGATCAAGCGACTCGACCTAAGGAGAGCTTCGGCGCCACATCTCATACAGAAAAGTTTAATGGGTTATTTTATAACCGCGGATTTAATAAAGTTTATGTTATATGACTACGTCCATGTTAATATTTTTCTTTGAACTGTGTGAGCTTTGCTATTACCAGATTTACCTGCTGAGCCCCTTGGCTCACTCGCTTTCATGGTTGCAGGTGAGGAGTCTTGGGAGCCGGACGGCACGAGCTGGAACAGATCTGGATGTGTGTTTATCGAAAGACCAGTGTTTCCGTGCTGCTACAGGCCACATCCCTTGTTGTGAACAAAATCGTATCTGACTATTTTAATTCGAAGTGTTTCTAAACTGATTTCTATCTTTTGGTATCAAAGTATTCATACGCCGATCGTACTCCCTCTAAGCTAATACAACCCGCGCGAGCTTTTTTGTGTTGAATGTTTACATTATTACAATTACTGTTTCCCAACCTGGGTGTGATCAGCTCATGTAAATGTCACCAATTCTCACGTTGCAAATTCCTAATTGTTGGGCTATGGTGAGCTGAATCATTCCTTCTGTCGCACAACCATCCCTGAATGTTTGTTTTCCTAGAAATTCCAAAATTTGAAAAGTTTTGCGTATTTCCGTGAGCTTTCGAGATTGTTTTGAAAGACATGGTGAATTAGGGTGCCACAACTTGGTATCAGAGCATGGTCCTTGAAATAAACACTTACCTCGAGTCTGAGACAGTTCTCGTCAGCCGCTTTCGTCAGTTGTAAGTTATTTGTAGTAGTGTATGATTTTCTTGTTGGTCACGTGGTGGATTTGGGTAAAGTTACAGATCATGTTAGGAAGAGGTAGAGGAAGAAGGAACCCCATGTCAGGAGATGCTAACTCAAACGATTCGTGTCTTAGCTGTGGTGGCTCAGTTGTTGGAGTGCTTCATGGAACAATCGAGCGAAGGGCGTGGTTAATCTTCCAATAGGATTCCGTAGCCAGAGGAACCACAAGAGCAGTTTAGACGTCAGCGACCCCAGGAGTTCACTGGTACAACCGATCCGACGGTGGCTGAAAACTGGATCAAGTCTTTAGAGGTTATATTTGATTACCTACAGCTATCGGAACTGGATAAACCCAGATGTGCCATTTTTATGCTGCGAGGAGACGCCATGATGTGGTGGAAAGGAGCACAACTGACCGTAGACTTGGAAACTCTCACGTGGGAGGAGTTCAAGAAAGTGTTATACGATCAGTACTTCACAGTCGATGTGCGATCTGAATTGAAGAGAGAGTTTGACGTTGAATCAAGGGAGCATGTCTACGCGGGATTAGATCCACAAGTTTGAAATGGGTTGTTACTTTGTTCCCTTGATTGGGAGGGATGCTGAAGAAAAACTCCGCCACTTTGTTGACGACACACGACCAACACTCAAGCATGACGTTAGTCTAGTCGAGCCTAAATACTACGGACATCAATTGATAAGGCTCTGCGAGCCGAACATTACTGGAAGGAAATTGAAGAGGAATGCCAACAGAAACGCCAGGCCTTTCAGCTTAGAGACCAGCGGTCGTCCAAGCGTCAAAGGACCAAGTAGCAGAGGCCCCAGGGGCAACAACCACATCAACTCCAACCACTCAACTCAGTACCCTGGATTGACAATAGACCAATTTTCCCAAAATGTAACAAGAATCATGCATGTCAGTGCAGAGTTGATTAGAATGTATGCTATAGGTGCGGTGCCCAGACCACTATGCCAAGAACTGTCCCATACAAAAGCAGCCCATAACTGGCCATGCCTACGTGATGACAGCAGAGCAGGCGAACCCAGATACTACTGTGGTCACAAATAATATTATTATCTCTGGAAAATCTTCTATTGTGTTGTTAGATTCGGGAGCAACCCATTCATTTATCTCAGAGTATTTTGCTAACAAGTTTCTCGATCAACCTGAGCGATTGTCAGTACGCTATTGTGTAACTATACCCTCAGGAGAAGAACTATTAACCCATAGAATATTTCGAAACATGGAGCTTAGACTACAAGGGCAGTTAGTATCTGTAGACTTGATTGTGTTACCCATGCCCGAGTTCGACTTGATTTTGGGTATGGACTGGTTAACCAAGTATGGTGTAGCCATCGATTTTAAGCAAATGGTTGTTGTAATGACTGGGCTTTTTCTAACTTACTTTGTTATAAAATTGGGTTCAAATTGAAAGATTATATAAGTTGGGATCTGGTTGAATACGAACAATCAATACAATTCTGGACTGAATTGCAAAAGAACAGAAATTTCATTCATAGAATTGGAAAACAGATATGTTCATATAACTACGCGGAATTCATACAACGTTCTAAGGTACAATATTTGTTCAGATTACATCAAACCAAGGAATCAGTACTCTTTGATGTTTCAAAAGCTATAACTATAACTCTATACAACAGAAACAGAAGAAACTGAAAACAGAACGGAAAACTAATGTCCACGATAAACACCTCATGTCTGTTCCAGCTCGCACCATCCAACTCCATAGATCTCATCACCTTCACTCAATAAAACTAGTGAGACTAAGGGCTCAACAAGTAAATCTGGAATAGCAATTACAGACAATACAAGCAGAACAATATCTTTATCTGTACTGAAATTCAAAGCTGAACAATAGCATACTGAATTCTGAATCTCGATAATCTGTAAACTATAAAACTGGGTAAGAATAACTGCACATGTTTGAAACCTTCTAAAACATTTTCTTGCCTTTAAAAAATGAAGTATTACAACACTTCCTAGAGTTGTGATTATAAATCACCTTATGCTCTGTTCTTATTTTTAATCGAAATATGGCTTAGACACCTGTACATAGGTCAAGATCTTTTGATCAAATTATCATCTGATATCAGGAACTGGGAACAAATCCCAAACATCACAATTGAAGGATATGTAGTTCGTCAACCACAATATGATACTGGAAGAAAATCACGTAAACTTCTTGTGAGCTGCTTGTGAGCTACCGGATGAAAATCACGTAAACTTCTTGCGAGCTGCTTTGAAGAATATCCCAGAAAATTCAGGAAGAAACTGAACGAACATCATTAAAAATTTTCTAACAAATCTTTTCTAAATCAAAATCTCAGCAAACCCATACTTTCTTCATAAAACATCATAATATAAATTCTGTGTTTGACGAACTTCAAAAATGAAACAGTTCTCAAACCGTTAAGAACACATACAAGCATGCAACAGAAACAATATATGCTTTCAAGAGTGTAGCAAGAAACATAGTTTACTTGCCTTTTCTACGACAACAATTACAGCAAGCTTATCTGGCCTGGATCAACGCACAATCCGATCACTTCCTGTATGAAACTTTGTTCTGTTTTCTTACAGAGAGCATTGCTTGTGAAAAGTGTTTTATTTGAGAATGAAATTTGCATGAGGTGTTTTAACAGCTTTTATATGAAAATCTTAATCCTAATAATTGAACACGTTCTCTTTAAAAAGTGCTAAAATTACTTAAAAAGTGCTACTAACAACAACTAAATGTGCAAACCGAACCGTTTTATTTAAAAGAGGAAATAAATCGGCTTGTCAGGGTCGGATGGATAGCTCTTGAAACCATGTTTCAAATCTGGAAAATCAACTAAAATGCAAGCTGATAACAATAGCATTTCAAATAGTATCTCAATTCTTTAAACTTTCTTATTGTGGATTTCAAAGTTTCTGGGCATTAAAGTTTTAGAGGTTAAACCACCAAGGAATAAGTTCTCGTTTGAGGTTGCCCAAGGCAGGAGAGTTCCTCGTCTGATTCCAGCTTTGAAGGCCCAGAGCTGTTTAAGAAAGGGTGGCCCAGGATTTTTGGCTAGTATATCCTCGGTACTAGAAGAATCAAGACCAAATCTGTGAGAAGTAGAGGTAGTAAGCAAATTCCTCGAAGTTTCCCAGACGACATCACTGGACTACCACCAGACCAAGAGATTGAGTTTGCGATTGAACTGGTACCTAATGCTACCCCTGTTTTCAAACCACCGTATGGCTAGTGCCTTCAGAGATGAAAGAATTGAAGGAACAAGTCCAAGATCTATTGGACAAAGGCTTCATTTGACCAAGTACTTCGTCGTGGGGAGCCCCGGCGCTGTTCGTAAAGAAGAAAGATGGTAGTATGAGGTTATGCATATATTACAGAGAGCTGAATAAGCTGACTGTGAAGGACAAGTATCCCCTCCACAGGATTGAAGATCTGTTTGATCAACATCAGGGTGCAGCCATGTTTTCTAAGATTGATCTCCTATCTGGATACCATCAGTTAAAGATTAAGGAATCGGATATCTACAAGACTGTCTTCAGAACACGCTACGGACATTACGAGTTTATGGTCATGCCTTTAGGTTTAACAAATGCACCTTCAACTTTCATGGACTTGATGAACCGAGTGTTCCAACCTTTCCCTGGATCATTTCGTGATAGTGTTCATAGACGATATCCTTGTTTACTCTAGGAGTAGAGGAGAGCACTCGCATCAGCTTAGAACGGTACTGCAAAATTTTGCGGGACAAGCAGCTCTTTGCTAAGTTTAGAAAATGCGAATTTTGGCTAGAGAAAGTTGTTTTCCTTGGTCAAGTTATTTCCAAGGACGGACTAGAAGTTGACCCAGCGAAGGTGGAAATAGTTCGGGATTGGCCAGTGCCTAAGAGTGTGACTGAGATTCATAGCTTCCTAGGTCTTGCGGGTTACTATAGGTGATTTATCAAGGGTTTTTCCAGATAGCAGTCCCGTTGAAAACCTTAACCAAGAAATACGTCAAGTATGATTGGAACCCGGAGTGCCATACGAGGTTTTATAAGCTGAAACAAGCTTCGGTAGACGTCCCTGTTTTAGCCATGCCCTCTGGACAAGGTAATTATGTTCTCTTCACTGATGCGTCTAAACTGGGGCTAGGTGCTGTGCTAATGCAAGATCGTAGGGTGACTGCCTACGCTTCCAAGCAATTGAAGACTCACGAGAAGAACTACCCAACACACGATCCTGAACTAGCAGCAGTAGTTTTCACATTAAAATTTTGGAGACACTATCTGTATGGAGAGAAATATGAATTCTTTACTGATTACAAGAGCCTCAAATACATATTCACGCAGAAAGAGCTGAACATGAGCAATGAAAATCGCTAGAGCTGGTGAAGGAATATGATTGCACCATCAATTACCATCATGGTAAAGCTAATGTGGTAGCGGATGCTAAGTCAGTGGGATTAGCTCAGATTTCAGTTCAAAAACCGCTGGCTTTGGAAATTGAAAAATTTGAATTGGAGCTGGTTACCAAATATTGCACTGCGAAGCTAGCTGTTCTCACTATTCAGCCAATGTTGAGAGAACAGATCAGAGAGGGACATACGAAAGATGAACAGCTGCTAAAGTGGAAACAACAGGATGAAGAGAAGGATGGAAATCTCTACACGACAGAAGAGGGTATTGTGAAATTCAAATGCAGGATGTGGGTTCCGCTGGTAGATACCCTGCAAGCTGATATCATGACCGAGGCTCACGCCACACCGTATTCAGTTCACCCAGGAAGCACAAAGATGTATAAGGACTTGCAAGCATTATACTGGTGGCCAGGAATGAAGCGGGATATCTCAAGATTTGTCGCTGAGTGCCTAACCTATCAGCAAGTTAGCAGAGCATCAACGACCAGCTGGGATGCTAAAACCTCTTCCGATACCATAATGGAAGTGGAAAAACATTACAATGGATTTTATAGTAGGTCTGCCCAGAACTTATCATGGTTTCAACTTGATTTGGGTCATATTTGATCGTTTGATGAATTCAGATCACTTTCTACAAGTAAAGACCACCTACGATCTGAACAGATATGCTGAGCTGTATGTCAAGGAGACAGTGAGACTTCACGGGATTCAATTTTCCATTGTCTCAGATTGGGACCCAAGGTTCACCTCTGCGTTCTGGAAGAGCTTACATCGAGCCACGGGAACCAATATGGCCTTCAGCATGGTGTATGTTGGATCTATTTTACAGATCAGAATCTAAGTTTTGATTCACACAAAATCTGCTTCTATTGTACTAACGCTCTACTTGACATGCGCAGCTTGCTTAGACTGGAGTAGACATGAAGATATCCAAGCTAGGACAGTGAAGGGATGCCTGAGCTGGACTGGTCGAAGATATCTAGCTGGAACAGTAATGGGACGCCCAAAATGGTTTGGCAGTTTACTTCCAGAAGTGCAGGGTACAACAAGCTGGTGCATCAGCTGGATGTTGGAGCAGCACGAAGATCAAGCACAGAGTTTGAAGAGCAGTTCAAGCACAGAATCAAGAGCAGAGAAGAAGTGCAGAGTTGAAGCGCAGAATGCTCAAGTACAGAATATCTCAAGCGCAGATAAAGTGCAGTGTACAAGAGCAGTGATTGAGTGCGAAGACAGGTACAAGCGCAGTGATCGAGTGCAGATCCGATCACCAGCGGTGTATACTATACCTCACTGAACGACCAACTGAAGGACCAGCTGGAAGGTCAGCCAGGACAAGAGAGCTGCTTCAACGAGAAGAGAGACTTGCTCTAGGTGCCCACCTTGGACGAGAAAGAATATGCATGCTGGTGGGGCACTCGAGCAGTCTTCTTCAACTCAAGATGGTTCACCTAAGAAAACCAGCTTGAGGGAACAGCTCAAAAGCAGTGTCTTCTTAGATACAGGAGCAGACTAAAACCAGCTGGTTAAGTACAAACCAGCTGGGTATAATCTTTAGGAGCAGATTGTGAAAGAAGAACTTAGCTCTGAAGATGATGAAGGTCAGCTCAAAGAAGATCAGCTGACAAGAGCAAATTAGAAGAGTTGCTCAAGAGCGGTTGTCAACGAGAGGAGAAGAAGAGATCTTTGAACGGCTTGAAGAAGCAACCAGCTCGAACAAGACCAGCTCGATGCAGATTAGATTGATGAACAAGCTGGCAAGCTGGTTAAGGACAAACCAGCTAGATGCCAGGACAGATGCCATCAAACCTACGAGCAAGGATATTTGAATACAACGCTAAACGACAAACAATGTTTAGTATTCAAATCGACTTGCTTGTATTGTCTTCTCAGAACAGTGCTCACGTGATTAAAGTGAAGAAAAGCCTACAACGCATTTATTGACAAAGGACGCAAAGTACAACAGTGTCAGAAGACCTTTCAACGTCTACTACTTTGTGTCCAACGGATAAATTTCCATGCAAGGCTATAAAACAGAGAACATGCAGCGA
>KV008320.1:0-11999 GCA_001598015.1 Dorcoceras hygrometricum
AGGAACAGCAGGTGGATCTTGAATCAGCAGATGGGTGGCGTTGTGTTTATCCAAGGCTTACGTTTTCCGTGTCATAGTTATATTGTTTTGGTTAGGATATGCTGTATTAATTCGGTAGCAATGGTTGTATATTTATCTCAAATAACAGCTGTTGAAATCCGCAATTGCAAGGTTATATGAAATTCCCTGTTTTCCGCATAAGTTTTAGCAGTAGCGCGCATATTTGAGTATCTGCTGATCTTCGAAATTGTATTGTGTTTTGTTTCTTGTTGGGTTATAAGGAATACAGCTTATAACAAATTATCTTTTAGCCCTTCTTTTATTCGAAAATTTTGTTTACCCCATTTCTCGTGGCCCCATTGGGTTTGGGTGTCACATTAGAAAATTAAGAAACCGTAGTATTCCTATGATTAAAGTACAATGGTCTAACCAATCAGAACGAGAAGCTACGTGGGAGACTGAAGTTGAGATGCATAGTCTTTACCCAGACCTGTTTGGTAAGTAAATTTCGAGGACAAAATTTCAATAAGAAAAGGTAGAGTTGTAACGCCCCAAAAAAATCCATAGGACCACATAAATGAACCTTTTTATTTTAAGGGTCAAATTGATATTTTAGATTTCAGCATGAGCTATTTTATTTATTTGAAAATCTTATTTCTTCAGTTTCAGAATTTAGATACGATGCAGGAAGTTCCAAGCAGATATCGCCCGAGCACATTACACGAGCAGATTTCAGATTCTGTTAATTTTTTTTTTAAAGAGAACAAATGGTTTCTTTCAAAATCTTTTGGTAGAATTGCAAAACTAAAATATTGAGAGGGTAATTTTACCAAATTTCACAAAATTAGGCATGGTGTGTCATGCTTAATCATAACACATCATCTGCCACTAATCCCTCTCCCATATATTACTGGTTTTGAAAAGCAAAGTTCATTTCCACTTGTGAAGAAAATACTTTCTTGTTCTCTCAAATATTTCTAAGGAACTCGTTGTGGTTGCTTGAGGAGGATCTCTGCATGAATCAACTGTTTTCGTATTTCTCAGTGAAAGGCAAGTAAAAGCTGATCCCTTTGCTACACCATTTAAAGCATATATTGTTCTTCCTAATTCTTGTGGATTGCTTGCCTGTTTTACGTTAAAGATATAGCCAAGTTTATGTTCATGAATGTTTAAGATAACGGATGATCGGGTTCAAAGATATGTTTTTATTTCAAAACTTTCCAGAATGTTTTAACAAAAAGTACTGAGCAGTTCAGATTTGAGTTATTGTATGTTCAGCAAAGTTCTTCTTTCTGGTGAATGGCGACGTCTGAACTTGACTCCAAGTAATCAGTGATGCTGGTTAAACAGAATCTGGTTGTGATTTGATAGGCAGCACTGGTATCGTTGGGTGTCGTTCATGATGTTGCAGCACTAACTTTATAGTTAGAATCTGTTTTCTACACTAGCGACTAGATTTCATGTTCAAATATGAAATTCTCATGTCAGATCCGAGTTTTCGCTTCACATCTGAATTTGGTCAGATCCTACATTGTTGATCACTTTATTTTCTGAGTTGACTAAGGTTGACCATTGACGTCTAAACAACCCCATTTTATATTGTTGGCTTCCTAGAATCTGAATTTCCCTGTCAAATATGTTTTACACCAAAAACATTGTTTCTATGATGACATCTGTTTTCCCGCTAGCAATCCAAACCCCGAAGTTAAATCTGTTTTACGCTAACGCTACAGTTCCTTTTGTCACATCTGTTTCAGCGTTAGCGTATGCCACTTTTATAGTCAAATATGTTCTCAAGATATTGATCTGTTTTTAATTCCCGAACATCATTTTGTTAGACAGACCTGTTGCACTTCAGCGATAAGTTCCCCGTATTCAAATCTGATGCTCAGTGAGATTTTAAAGAGAAACGATATTTGAAATAAAGTGAAATCCGATAATTTTCAAATCTGATTTCGACTAGATATGAGTTTAAAGGAAGAAAAGTTTAGTTTTAAAGATTTATGGCATAGATAACAGACAGTCATAAGGAAGGGAGAGCAGTTGTTAATGTTAGGCCTCGTGCTCACAACAGAGTAAAACCACACAACACAAGCGGAAGTTACTAAAAAACGGGTAAAAAATTTTTGCTTTTGGCCTGACGGTTTAAAACAATATAATTTAAAATACGACAATACTCAAAGTAATCCCAGTTTACAAAACCACCACAACAAACGGTACAACATAAACATGTACCAAATACCTGGTAACAACCACAACTGAGTACAACAAAATACAACATGAGCACAGGGCATCCCCTGGCTAACCGTACTGATACATATATATATATATGCTATACGCTACTGGGACACTCTATCCACCACCTGGGGCACCTCCATCCGGGTAAGCTCCACGACCAGCTGGACAACCTGAACAACACAACAGGCAAGGAAACCAAACCAAGCCCCAGAGGAACATGGGGTCAAACCCCAGTACGGAGAGCAACTGAAACAGCTAAAGAAAAGCATAAGATAAATTGCAGATGCTATTCATAAGACACCGGATAACAGCTGAAAGCTTCAACCGAAAAGGGAGCCAAGGAACTCAAACATATCTCCACAGAATCTGCAACAAACAGTGGCCACGGGATGTGTTCAAAGTGTGGTAATGAGCCACTCGCCTTGACACCACACCCGAATACCAGATGCATCAAACAGCTCAACCTGTCGTTGCACAACTCATGAACTGTGGTAGTTAACCACTCGGCGCATGAGGGCTAAAACATCCCAACAGAGAGACGAGAGTGCGTTATCTCCGCTCGCCCTCGCATCCTGGTAAGAAACAACAACACAATACAACAAAATACGAGACAACAACACAATGAACAATACGGCTGAGATCTGAAATGCAGGTGATATAATGCGTGTATGCACATAACAGCAGGCAGTAAACACTGGAAGCAATACATGAAACAACAATCAGCCATCACTGCATTTATCCATGCCAAACCTCACGCTGTAAGAAGCTCAACCCGTACCTTAATTCTGTGCAACGATTACCACAACAAGGAGCCCGAGAGATCTGGTTGAAACCTGCTGAATACACAACGTACAAAGCATAAATCTCACGGGACACAGGCACAGAACTCACGACTGGGAGTTATACACTCCAACCAGCAATCATCCTACTCAACAACTCAACAGGAAGCTCAATAACAAAGCTCTAATGCAAGATCTTATCTCTAAATCGAAGGAAACCTCACGCTGTAAGAAGCTCAACCCGTACCTTAATTCTGTGCAACGATTACCACAACAAGGAGCCCGAGAGATCTGGTTGAAACCTGCTGAATACACAACGTACAAAGCATAAATCTCACGGGACACAGGCACAGAACTCACGACTGGGAGTTATACACTCCAACCAGCAATCATCCTACTCAACAACTCAACAGGAAGCTCAATAACAAAGCTCTAATGCAAGATCTTATCTCTAAATCGAAGGGCTACCTGCACAGCAAACACACGGCCCAAGGAAGCACTTTGCGATTTTACTTCCAGCCTCCGATAATGGTATAGGATGAAAGAGCTTTTCGAGAGGAGTCCAACTCTACCTCGGACGTCCAAAATGGTGACCGAAAACTACGGTAATTCGCCGGAGAAACTCACGATGAACAGTGTTCTAGGGTTCGAAGCGAAGAACAACAATCGGGAGAAAATATCGCTAAGTATGGAATCTGATAATCCAGTCGAAGATCAAGTCTTCTAATATATATACACTTCACACCAGCTGACAGCAGCAAGAGCTGGTTCCCCCGGCAAAACCAGTCGACACTAAAGATGTTCCCAAATCAGCAGCTGGATAAACCAACAGCTGGTGAATTAAATCCACCGACAAATTTCAGCTGTTGCACTGTTCCAAAAACCAACGGCTGGATAGTGCTACAACAGATTCCTACTGCTGGACACTAAAATTGCCAACAGCTGAAAAACCCAACGGCTGATCAAACACCACGTGAAATCTTGCGACAGCTGATGTCCAACGAAAACCAACAGCTGGTCCAAGCGCTCCACTCCAAAACGACGACGTTTAAACCTCGCGCTACAGGAACGCTGACCTGCGTTGATGTCTGCTCTCAGCGATACAACCAGGCAACACACATGCGAACAGATCCCTCGCTGCTGATACCCAAAACGCTGCGTTTCAACTAACTAAAACGGTGTCGCACCAACTAATATAAACGCTGTCGTTTTATAATCAACGCAAAACACAACAGGCAACGTCTGAAATTATAAAACGCTAACAGACTTCACCTAAACGACGGCGTATTGATCTCCTGCGATACCAAATACACGCTGCTACCAGATTTCACCAAATCGATCAGCTTTCACCACAAAATCAGATTTCTCCTCCAAAAACTCAAAAATACGAAAACTTCCAGAATTGTTCTAAATGTGAAATCTGACCCGAAAATGCAAACAAAACCTCCAATTAGAAATCTGAACCACCAGAAATCTTAAAAACCCGATTAATCCAACAATTAATCTTTTATTAATTTCAGGTCTCACATTTCTCCCCCACTAAAAAGGATTTCGTCCTCGAAATCAAACAAAAATTCTGAGAGAAAACACAGCAACAGAAATCCAAAACAGAAAATCGTCCAACACATGGCCAAGAGTTCAAGATAACTGAGCAAGCAACCAACAACAACTAGGAAGAAATACAATCAACAACTACAACTACTGGAAATCTAGTACAACAGCTACTCAAACAGATGCGGCCACTCGCGCTGCATCTTTTCTTCCAATTCCCAAGTAGCTTCTTCCCTGTCATGCTTGCTCCATTTCACCATCACCAACGGAATGGTCTTATTCCTCAATTGTTTCTCTTTTCTATCAAGGATCTGCAAGGGATATTCCAGATAGCTCAACGTCTGATCTAGCTCAACCTCGTCAGTTCTAAGCACATGAGACAGATCTGACTCATACTTCCTCAACATGGAAACATGAAAGACATCATGTAGAGAAGATAATTCCGGAGGTAACAACAGCCGATACGCCAAAGGGCCAATCCTCTCAACAATTTCATACGGTCCGACGTAACGAGGGGCTAACTTTCCCTTGTATCCAAAGCGCATAACACTACGAAACGGAGAAACTTTAAGGAATACCTGATCACCAACCTGAAACTCTAGAGGTCGACGCCTCTTATTTGCATAACTGGCTTGGCGATCCTGGGCATCTTTCATCCGCTGTCGAATAAGATCCACATGATCTTTCATTTGCTGCACAAAGTCTGGGGCAGATAGCTGCTTCTCCCCCACTTCTTCCCAACATACTGGCGATCTGCACTTCCTGCCATATAAAGCCTAAAACGAAGCCATTCCAATCGTCACTTGATAGCTATTATTGTAGGAAAATTCCACTAAAGACAACGCGTCTTGCCAGCTACCTCCAAAATCCATCACACCAGCTCGTAACATATCCTCCAATGTCTGGATAGTTCGCTCAGATTGGCCATCTGTCTGGGGATGATACGCGGTACTTATAGCCAATCTGGTACCAAGAGATGCTTGCAGACTCTTCCAAAACCTGGAAGTAAACCTTGGATCTCGGTCTGAAACGATCGAAACAGGCACACCGTGAAGTCTAACCACAAAATCCACGTACAGTTTCGCCATTTTCTTCAGAGAAAAGGTCATACCGTAGGGAATAAAATGTGCAGACTTCGACAATCGGTCGATAAACACCCAAATATCATCGCATCCTCTGTTGGTACGAGGAAAATGCGTCACGAAATCCATAGCTATGTGCTCCCAATTCCATTGGGGCACTTCCAAACTCTGCAACAGACCACCAGGTCTCATCCTCTCGGCCTTAACCATCTGACAGTTCAAACAACGAGCAACGAATCCAGCAACATCGCTCTTCAGGCCAGCCCACCAGAAGTGCGGCTTCAACGCATGGTACATCTTTCGTGCACCAGGATGAACACTATGTCTACTGCAGTGCGCTTCCCGAAGGATCTCCTCCTTCAGATCAATGAGGTTAGGCACAACCAGCCTGCCATGAAACCTCAAGCAACCATCAGAAGAAACAGAATAATCTTCAAGTTCTCCAGCCCTGACCTTCAACTTCAACTCGTGGATGGAAGGATCAGTCCTTTGAGCTTCTCAAATATTCGAAACAATCTGTGGCTCCACTTGGAAAGAATAAACCACAACACAATCCTCAGCCGGGTAGAATCTCCAATCAGTGGTGTTAAGATGCTCCCGGTCCTTAGAAATATAAAGCGAAGCAAGCATCTCACTAGCCTTCCTACTCAAAGCATCGGCCACTACGTTCGATTTCCCAGGCTGATACTTGATCTCGCAATCAAAGTCCTTCAGCAGCTCCATCCACCTACGCTGTCTCATATTCAAGTCAGGCTGCGAAAACAAATACTGCAAACTTTTGTGGTACGAGTACACCACAAATTGCTCGCCATACAGGTAATGACGCCAGATCTTCAACGCAAAGACCACGACTGCTAGCTCCAAATCATGACTGGATAACGAGTCTCATGCGGTTTCAGCTGTCGCGAGGCATACGCAATGACTCGACCATTCTACATCAAAACACAGCACAATCCATTGAGTGAAGCATCTGTTCAAACAACGAATCCACCTGATCCGGACGGCAGAGCCAACACGGGTGCTGTAGTCAGTTTCTCCTTGAGCAATTAGAACGCATTCTCGCATTGCTCAGTCCACACAAACCTCTTGTCCTTCTGAGTCAATTGATTCATCGGCTTTGCTATGCTAGAAAATCCTTCAATGAAATGATGATAATAGCCAGTCAGACCCAAGAAACTGCGAATCTCCGACACATTCCTCGGTCGCTCCCAGTTCAAAACAGCATCAACCTTACTGGGATCCACAGAAATCCCCTCGGTTGAAATAACATGACCCAAGAATACGACGCGATCCAGCCAAAACTCGCACTTGGAGAATTTATCATACAGCTGCTGGTCTCTCAACGTCTGAAGGACAATTCTCAGGTGCTCCTTATGCTCCAAAGGAGTCTTAGAATATACCAAGATGTCATCAATGAACACTATCACAAACTGATCTATGAACTCTCTAAAGACCCGGTTCATCAGATCCATAAAGACTGCAGGCGCGTTGGTCAACCCAAACGGCATAACCAAGAACTCAAAGTGTCCTTACCTATTACGAAAAGCAGTCTTTGCGACATCTTGATCTCTTACCCTCAGCTGATGGAACCCCGATCGCAAGTCAATCTTCGAATACACTGCAGAACCTTGCAGCTGATCAAACAAATCATTGATCCTGGGTAAAGGGTACTTGTTCTTAACTGTCGCTTTTTTCAACTGGCATAAATCAATGGACATCCGCATTGAGCCATCCTTCTTCTTCACAAACAAAATGGGCGCTCCCCACGACGACATGTTAGGTCGGATAAAACCTTTCTCCAGCAAATCGTCCAACTGCACCTTGAGTTCTCTCAGCTCCGCAGGCGCCAAACGATACGGGGCACGAGAAATCGGAGCTATGCCAGGCACCAGCTCAATGCTAAAGTCAATCTCCCTCCTCGGAGGAAAACAAGGAATCTCATCCGGAAACACATCGGGAAAATGTCGCACCACGGGAACGTCACTAAGCTGCACACGGGGAGAAGAAGACACATCCAAATCGTAAATCATGAAACCAGCATTCCCTAAGGACAACAAAATGAACATCTCCATCGCTGAGACTAACGGGATCTTCGATCGAGAATCCTGGCCGTAGAAGTCCCACTTCTCGCCAGACAAAGGCCTAAACGAACAATCCCATGGAAACAATCCACGGAGGCCCTATAGTTGGACAACACGTCCATCCCAACGATACAATCGAAATCCCACAACATCAGACGAATCAGATTCTCCACCAACACATGCTCCCCAAATCTCAAAACTCCATCTAACAAAACCTCCTGGGAGAACAGGCTCACACCGCCAGGGGTAGAAACAGAAACAGCATCACGCAAAGGGATGGTATGCAGACCATGCTCAATAACAAAATAATCAGAGATGAAAGAATGCGATGCACCGGTGTCAAACAACACACGCGTAGGAAAATCGAAAACAAGACATGTACCTACGATCACCCTGCTCGGCGTCTCCTCCGCCTGCTCCCTAGTCATGACGTTGGCCTGAGCATGCTGAGGTCCAGAATAAAACAGCTGAGACGACTGTCCAAATCGCGATGGACCAGGCTGCTGGAACGGCCTGAACTAAGTCGGCCTGAGCATGCTGAGGTCCAGAATAAAACAGCTGAGACGACTGTCCAAATCGCGATGGACCAGGCTGCTGGAACGGCCTGAACTAAGTCTCACCAATCTTGGGCTGCTGAAACTGAGGGGAACGACCCCTAGAATGTCCTCGACGACCCTGAGGCGGGGCAGCGGCTTGCTGCGATCCAGCTGATGGACACACCCTATCAAAATGCCCATACTAACCGCAAAGATTGCAGGAGCCCTGCACACCAACACACTGGGTAGAAGGATGTTTGCCACCACAATAACCCCAGAACTCAGCCCGATAAGAACTGCTACTCGAGCTACCTGAACCAGACGATCCAGAACCAGACTTCTTCTTGAACTGCTGACCACGGGGTCGGAACCTCTGACGGCTAGACTGCTGTGCCACCTGCGGCTGTTGCTGCTGCTGGGGCTGATGGGCTGACTGGGAAGCCTGAGAAGACTGCGCTCCCTGACTAGCAGGACGACCACCCTGCGCTACCAACTGCCTACGAGCACGACGACTCCTCAAACCCTCCTCAATATCGATAGCACTATCAACTGCTTCAGCATAAGTCTTGGGTTTGTTTGTCAGCACCATCTGATACATTTCCTCGTTTAAACCCTCTAAAAACTGGTCCTCTTGGCCCTCTCCCGACCAAAAACATGCCGAACGTATGCCAACAAGGAAGAAAACATCCTAGCATACTCACAAACAGACATCGAGCCCTGTTCCAGATGATCAAACTCTCGCTCACGGGCATTCACGTATGACTCAGGAACATACTCCTGCCTAAAAGTCTCGCAAAAGCTGTCCCAAGTAATCCAAACGCCAGTCTGCAACAAAATACTAGAAGCACCTCGCCACCAGCGCTCTGCACCATTTCTAAGCTGAAGGGTCACCAAACTCAAACGAAGCTCGTCGTCATACTGTACACGATCGAATAGACCAGTGATGTTCCGAAGCCATGAATCTGAAACCTCGCTCGACTCGTCGCCATTGAAAACCTGAGGATTCATTCTCTGAAACCTCGCTATCACAACGTCCATCCTCTCTACAGGGGTAGGAAAAACCTCAACCTCCTCCTCCTCATCACGGCTACTACGAGTACGACTAGGAGCACTACGCCGATCCTCATTCTGTCCCTCCGACTCCTGAAACTTCCCCTACCTCTAGCTCTACGTCTAGGCGGCATCTACGAAGCACTAAACAGGATAAAGCAACAGAGAATAGATACAGCATAGATATCACAACAATATGCAGCACATAATCACATAGGTCAAGCACATGCAACACACGACACTGTGCCTAGACTCAAGTGTGATCAAAGAAATTGAGCTTATCCCAGCTTAAGCTCTGATACCAAAAATGTCAGGCCTCGTGCTCACAACAGAGTAAAACCACACAACACAAGCGGAAGCTACTAAAAAGCGGGTAAAATTTTTGCTTTTGGCCTGACGGTTTAAAACAATATAATTTAAAATACGACAATACTCAAAGTAATCCCAGTTTACAAAACCACCACAACAAACGGTACAGCATAAACATATATCAAATACCTGGTAACAACCACAACTGTGTACAACAAAATACAACATGAGCACAGGGCATCCCCTGGCTAACCGTACTGATACATATATATATATATATGCTATACGCTACTGGGACACTCTATCCACCATCTGGGGCACCTCCAGCCGGGTAAGCTCCACGACCAGCTGGATAACCTGAACAACACAACAGGCAAGGAAAACAAACCAAGCCCCAGAGGACATGGGGTCAAACCCCAGTACGGAGAGCAACTGAAACAGCTAAAGAAAAGCATAAGATAATATGCAGATGTTATGCATGAGACATCGGATAACATCTGAAGGTTTCAACCGAAAAGGGAGCCAATGAACTCAAACATAGCTCCACAGAATCTGCAACAAACAGTGGCCACGGGGTGTGTTCAAAGTGTGGTAATGAGACACTCGCCTTGACACCACACCCGAATACCAGATGCATCAAACAACTCAACCTGTCGTTGCACAACTCATGAACTGTGGTAGTTAACCACTCGGGGCATGAGGGCTAACAAATCCCAGTAGGGAGATGAGGTGCGGTATCGCCGCTCGATCTCGCATCCTGGTAAGAAACAACAGCACAATACAACAAAATACGAGACAACAACACAATGCACAATACGGCTGAGATCTGAAATGCAAGTGATATAATGCGTGTATGCACATAACAGCAGGCATTAAACACTGGCAGCAATACATGAAACAACAATCAGCCATCACTGCATTTATCCATGCTAAACCTCACGCTGTAACAAGCTCAACCCGTACCTTAATTCTGTGCAACGATTACCACAACAAGGAGCCCGGGAGATCTGGTTGAAACCTGCTGAATACACAACGTACAAAGCATAAATCTCACGGGACACAGGCACAGAACTCACGGCTGGGAGTTATACACTCCAACCAGCAATCATCCTACTCAACAACTCAACAGGAAGCTCAATAACAAATCTCTAATGCAAGATCTTATCTCTAAATCGAAGGGCTACTTGCACAGCGAACACACGGCCCAAGGAAGCACTTCACGATCTTACTTCTAACCTCCGAGAATGGTATAAGATGAAAGATCTTGTCGAGAGGAGTCCAACGCTACCTCGGACGTCCAAAATGGTGAACGAAAACTACGGAAATTCACCAGAGAAACTCACGATGAACAGTGCTCTAGGGTTCGAAGCGAAGAACAACAATCGGGAGAAAATATCAATAAGTATGGAATCTGATAATCCAGTCGAGATCAAGTCTTCTAATATATATATACATTTCACTCCAGCTGACAGCAGCAAAAGCTGGTTCCACCGACAAAACCAGTCGACACTAAAGATGTTCCCAAATCAGCAGCTGTATAAACCAACAGCTGGTGAATTAAATCCACCGACAAATTTCAGTTGTTGCACTGTTCCACAAACCAAAGGCTGGATAGTGCTACAATAGATTCCTACTGCTGGACACTAAAATTGCCAACAGCTGAAAAACCCAACGGCTGATCAAACACCGCGTCAAATCTTGCGACAGCTGATGTCCAACGAAAACCAACAGCTGGTCCAAGCGCTCCACTCCAAAACGACGATGTTTCCACCTCGCGCTACAGGAACGCTGTGTTGCGTTGACGTCTGCTCTCAGCGATACAACCAGGCGACACACATGCGAACAGATCCCTCGCAGACACTAAAATTGCCAACAGCTGAAAAACCCAACGGCTGATCAAACACCGCGTCAAATCTTGCGACAGCTGATGTCCAACGAAAACCAACAGCTGGTCCAAGCGCTCCACTCCAAAACGACGATGTTTCCACCTCGCGCTACAGGAACGCTGTGTTGGGATTGGTCCGGATCCGCACCCCGGCAGGCAGCGGAAGAATAAAATAGAGTACCGGGATGCGATCAATACGAAAAATTAAACAGTTCTACGTATCAACATACATAGGGTGTTTTAACTGTCACCTGTCTGGCACTTGTGCCTGGCTCCAACCGGTGTTTCAAGAACCCGGCGCTTCTCGGTTGATTGCGGTAGATTCGTCAATCCGGTCCACGACCAGATTCGGGACTCCTTCGTCAGACTGCACTAGAAGTCCTGACGAGATCAGCACGATCGGATTCTCCTCGAAAAGTTGGCCGGAAACAAATTTCCGGCGACAACGGGGCGGCGGCGGCGGCGGCTCAAGGCGGCGGCGGCGGCGG